>JAADXR010000062.1:0-94448 GCA_023337935.1 Elongisporangium anandrum
ATCACTGCCGCTCTATACACAGCTGCCGTTGAGGCTACTTCGTAGTCCTTCATGCCGTCCATCGCCTTGAAGGTCTTCATTTTTCTGATAGAAATCAAATCGAGTTGATGGATCCTTGAGGAAGAAATCCCAGAGTTTTCGCTTCAAGGGAGCACGCGCCACTACTTGACGAGGCCTGTCACGCCAATAATTAACGCGAGATAGTTGAAAGTAGGAATTTCATTGATTCCAATTCTGGTCTGAATCTTCTTGACCACTGCATCTGGCTTTGAAGCGGGCTTTGATGCACCAGTCCAGATGCAATATCACATGCAAAATGCCCATCCTGCTTTAAAAAGGATTTCTGATTTCCATTTTACGTTTGGCATCCTTCCCAAAAGCAGGAGCTGAAGATCCAAGGAGGGCGAGAGGTTGATACGCGAGGGTTGTTGCTTGTCTTACATGATCAGACGCATGAGCGCAGCTCCAACGGCCATGATCGTACCGACGAAACCCACGCCGTACTGCAGGATCCGCTTCTCGACCTTTTCCATCGACAGCCGCAGCTCATTCAGAGTCTCGTCCTCCGACTGTTTTTGCAATAAAAACTACAGGGAAGCAACACAATCACTTGAGCAAGCCAGCCTCCACACAGTAGACCCATAAGAACTCACTTTCTTCTCCAGGTCCTGGATCTCCATTCGGATCTTGTCGAAATCCAGCTTCTCCAGCATGCGGATGTCCTGCTTGAGGTTGTTGAAGTCGCGCTCCAGCAGCTCGCGCATGTGTCGCTGGGCGATATCTGTTTCCCATGTGAGCCATTGAATTACCAGCCAGCAGGTCCAAATGGAACGCACCAAACTTCAGTGTCGAGTTGAACACGCGCTCGGAGAGCTCGGCCTTGAGCTCCACGTGCTCGGCCTTGGTCGCGAGCTATTAGTCAGCACAAGCCATGGGTGAGACATACGCGGTGGTAAGGCGGATTGCATAGATGGACGCGTACAATGCGAGCTTGGGCGTCGAGCGACTCTTCCATGGACACCTTCATGACCTCCAGAATGGCCTCCGACTGCTCAGTGGAGAAGCCTACGCGTCCCAAGAGACAGCGTCAACAGAATTCCAAGGAGCAGTGAACGCATGTAGGACCGACCTTTGTCGCGCAGACTCGTGACCACTTTGTGCGTGTCAAACTGCAGCGGCGTGGAGGAGAACGCGCGCAGCAGGGCCCCATGGGACGCAGCAGCGGACACCACTGAAGAGCATGTGGACGGCAGAGCAGAGGAGCTGCATGAGGCCAAGCGCCTGGCAGCCAAGCGAAGCATGTTGGCTCAAGAGTGTATGTCGCATGGCCATTGCAGCTCAACTTGGTCAGTGTGTTTGCGCAATTCAACGCTCTCATTGGTCGAAAATGATATAGATACCATTATCAGCCAATTATCATTCGCCAATCGAAATCCAATCTTCGTAGTCGACTCGTCTTCGCAACTTCAGATTTAGCTGAGTCGATGTTTTCCGCCGGTCCATACAGAACCGTAATGGCCCAAGAGCTCATGGGAATGCAAAGGGGCACAATGCTAAATGAGGGATTCGGCCTCTGTTTATATGTACGTTGTGGCAGTTGGGGTCCCAGTCGATCGTTCCGCTTGCGGTCGGTCGGTCGGTCGGTTTACTGGAAACCGGACGACACTTCCTGGAAATGGCCGCCGGCGTTGTACTTGATCATCCACGAGGGCGCCTCCTTCTCGAGCTTCGAGGGCTCGACGTCGAGCTCGCGCAGGCCGGGCAGGTCCGACGTCTTGACCTGGTCCAGCGACAGCTGCACGGCCATGTCGGCCGTGAACTTCGGGTCCGGGAAGAACTCGCAGAACTCGCCGATCTTCTGCGCAATGGGCAGCGGCAGGTTGATCAGCGACGGCTTCTGCTTGGTGACGTCGAACACGAAGTCGGCGATCTCCTTGTGCGTGTACTCCTCGTCGCCCACGAACTCGAAGGTCTTGCCCTCAATGGTCTCGTCCTGGCTGATGGCGTAGATGCCGAGCGCCACGTCGTTCACGAACACGGGCTGCAGCACGGCCTCGCCGTTGTCCACGAGCGGCACGGCGCCCTGGTTCAGGCGCTCGGCCTGCCACGTCGTGAGGCGGTCCTCGGGGCCGAACATCGTGGCCGGACGCACGATGTTGGCGCCCGGGAAGGCCTTGCGCACGGCCACCTCACCGCGGTACTTGGACGCGGCCCACATGGACGGCGAGTTGGGCTTGGCCAGGATCGACGACACGTGGATCAGGCGCTTCACGCCGGCCTCGGCCGAGATCTCGGCGATCTCGCGCGCCACGTCCACGTGGACGTCGTCGTACGAGTAGTTGATCCACCAGGGCAGCAGGTGCTTGGTCTGGTAGTGCTTGCCGATGAGGTTGATCACGATGTCCGAGCCCTCCACGGCCTCGCGGATCGTGTCGCGGTCGCGCGGGTTGAACGGCATGATGCCGACGTTGCCCAGATCACCCATGACCTTCAGGTGGCGCGCCTCCATGTCATCGCCACGGTACGGCGCGATAAACTGGTTTCCCTTGCGTCCTTCACATGCAGTCAATCAGTCGTCAGTCTGCGGCATAGCGTCGTCAGTTCTCAGCCGATTGCGCACCTAGTTCCGCGCACACGTAGCGGCCGAGCGTGCCCGTGCAGCCAAAGACCGTGGCCGTGATGCCATTGCCCTGCACGCGGCCCGCCGGGTGGCGCAGCAGCGCGCGAGCGACGGGAGATAGCGCCGACATCTCTCTTCGCCTTCTTCCACTGGTTTCTGGGGGTCCAAGCAGGGCGTTTGCGGCTGAGCTCGGGCGACCTTCGCGTCACCTCGGTCCCCCAAACCCCCCATCTCTGTATAAGAGCCATCAGTGAGTTTAGGACACGAGTGTCCTACTGCCACGCTACTATACGCGGCTTACCCCATTAGTATACGCGACGAGAGAGAGATGAAGCTGGTCGGCAAGAACGAGGTGACGTACTCGTCGCTGGAGATCGACATGCCGCCCACGCCGCCCAGACGCAGCACGGCCAACGTGCAGCACTCGAGCGACGACGCGCAGGACGACGACTTCTACGGTCGCAGCAGCCTCTCCAGCAACAGCAGCGGCTCCACGCGCACGCTCAGCAGCGGTGGAAGCACGATCATCGAGCCGCAGCAGCACCACGAGCCGTACCACGGCATCTTCTCCAACGCAGAGCGCACGCTGAGACAGCTGGCGCTCGAGGTCAAGGGCGCCGTGCTGGCCACAGGGTGCGTCCATTCGTCTGTCTCTTCATGCGACGCCGGTGCATCTGATGTATTCTCTCTGCCGCTTGGATGAAACAGCTTCGCTGCTACGTGCTACCTGCTCTCGTGGTTCCAGGCCGTGCTGATCCCGTTCTTTCTGGCCATTTTCCTCATGTA
Source organism: Elongisporangium anandrum (assembly GCA_023337935.1). Lineage (NCBI taxonomy): Eukaryota > Oomycota > Peronosporomycetes > Pythiales > Pythiaceae > Elongisporangium > Elongisporangium anandrum. The sequence continues at coordinate 3,407 of JAADXR010000062.1, forward strand.
AGTCTCCATCAGTCCGTCCCAGTCTCTCATTCTGATGGGGAATCTGTGGTGCCAGGTACCTCGTGGATCCGCTGGTCGAAGTGATCGACGTCTCGCCCAAGTACTTCCTCTGCATCTGCACGCGTCGCGGTCGCCATGCGCGCCGCAAGTCCCGCGGCTGCTCGCGAGCGTTCGCGTCGCTCTTGGCCGTGAGCGTCGTGTGCATTTTCTTCAGTCTGCTGGGCTATATCACGGTGCTCTCGGTGCACGCGCTTGATGTGAGCGCCTACCAGGTCGGCTACACGCACTTTGTGGAAGGCCTCGAGCGTGTGCTGACTCAGATCGGCCTGCCCATGAACATCACGACTACGCTGCACGACAATGTGGACAAGCTGGCGCGCATCGTCATCACGGAGACCATGGATCTGTTCTCGGTCATGTTCGTCACAGTCATCTACCTCACCTACTTCCTGTGCACGCGCACACGCGCGAGTGACGCCGGTGGCGTCTGGTCCAAGATCGACCACGACATCCAGCGGTTCGTGACGCTCAAGTGCTTCCTCTCGCTCTTCGTGGCGCTGCTCGTGACCATCGTGTACGTGGCGCTCAACGTGGGGCTGGCCATCGTCTGGGGCATTCTCACGTTCATCCTCAACTGGATCCCGAACGTCGGCGCCATGATCGCGTCCGTGCTGCCCATCTGCATCATCGCCATCACACCGTCGGACATCATGAACCCGATGGAGAAGTTCATGGCCATGTTCCTGCCCATGTGCTTCCACATGTTCATCGGCAACTTCATCGAGCCCAAGGTGTTCGGCCGCAAGCTCGAGATGGACCCGGTGGTCGTGATTCTGTCGCTCTCGGCCTGGGGCCTGCTCTGGGGCATCGTGGGCATGATGCTCTCGGTGCCGCTCACGGCCGCGGCCAAGATCATGATGAGCCATCTGGGCCTCTGGCCTGAGTTCGTGGCTGTGATGGAAGGCACGTACTTTGCCAAGTACGGCACCACCAAGGCGTCGTACAAGAAGAACGAGACGGAGGAGTACGAGACGATGGAAGTGCGAACAGAGACGATCTTGAAGGACAAGGAGCGCAATGGCTCTCTGCGCGCCTAGAGTGCCTTCGTCGTTAGTAGTTTTCTATCTATAAGCCTCTTGTTACTCCGTCACTACTACTGTAGTTCATCATTGTGCTCCAATCCTCCAATCATGAGGGAATTATCGCTAGCTTACGCCCCAATCAAGGCTGATTATGCCCCGCAGCCAAATCTCATGAGACAAGCGCAATCATTCCCATCGTAACAATCGTCAGAAATCCAGCAGACGCAATGGACGAGGCCTTGGATGGATTGCGCAGGCATTTGCACTTGGACGAGTTGCCGTGGGTCTCCAGGCATTGCACCTCGTCAACGATCTCGACTGGGTAGTCGTTGTAGTTGGGCGGCTTGGCGCCTCGGTTGTCGTTGAGGAACATGAGCGCAGCGTCGCACGTGTGCTCGCTGGCGTTGCAGGGCACGTCCATGAACCCCAGCGGCGTGTTGTCAGCTCCGCACGCAGAGCCCGAGCAGTACCAGTTCTTGTCGCTGTCCAAACACATGTACTGGCCGTGGTCGCAGTCGAACCAGACAGCCGCTGGCGCGATGGGCGACGTTCCACTGCACGGATCCTCTCGGTCGTCTGCGATCGTGAGCCCGCAGTCCGAGAACGCGGCCGGCGCCATGTGCTTGGTAACGCTGGAGCAGATTTTGGCAGTCTTGATGGACGCATTGAAGAACGCGTCGTTCAAGGGCGCAGTGAAGTGCGTGGGCTCCTCCGGGTCGCATCCGTAGCAGAACACGAGCGACAGGTAGTACTTGGCCTTGTTCTGGTACTTGGCGCACGTGTCGCCGGCCGCGATCAGCGGCGCAAAGTGCTCGTAGATGTCCACGTCGAACGCCGGCAGACAGCAGCTCTCTTTGCGATACCAGTTGCAGAACTCGAGCGGTTGCACGTTCTGATTGATTAGCACCAAAAATCCACTGGGCATTAGCTTACGCCAGTGCCAGTGGTACGATCAATGAGCCCAGCAGCCGTACCTTGGCTGGCGCTGTCTGTCTGCAGGTGCAGACGTCTGCTGCATGCGCTGCATTGAGCAGCAGCAGCAGCAGTGCCAGAGCCAGAGGCAGTGACATCGTCTGCAGCTCCTGGCAGTTGAACCGACACCTTGGTGTGGACCACTGTGTACCCATACCACCACTTTGATTCCTGCGACATGTGCATTGCCGCGCCGCCCAGCCAATCACTTGGGCGATGGACACTATATTTCAGCCAATCAGCGTCGCGTGTGGGCGCAAACACAGACCCAGACCCATTTTCCCTCTTTCTCTGTCGGGAGAGAGCGTCGGACATCAGAATGGCGGCGGATCTGACCTCGAGTGACTACTATGAGAACCTTGGCGTCGCGCGCACGGCCACAGAGCAGGAGATCAAGACTGCGTACGTTGGATTGGCTGTTGATGCTGCTGCTCGCGTTGGACGCGCCGGAATCGGCTCGCTTTTGACGCCACGAGAGCCGCGAGAAGTGTCGCATGACTGACGGCGTGTGAATGAACAGCTACCGCAAGCTGGCCATCAAGTACCACCCGGACAAGAACCCGAATGACAAGATCACAGCCGAGGAGAACTTCAAGATCGTCGGCGAGGCCTACAACGTGCTCTCGGACAAGGACAAGCGCCAGATCTGTACGTGGCATGGCTGTTCTCATCGAGTTCGACCTTCTGCATGCATGCGATGCTCATCACTGACGTCTTCTTGCTCTGATCGAATGCAGACGATATTTATGGCAAGGAGGGACTGGAAGATGGCGCCGAGCCCATGACAAAAGAGCGTGCCATGCGCATTTTCCAAGACTTCTTCCGCTTCGGCGAAGCCATGGACCCGGACGCGCCTGAGCGCTCCAAGGGCATCAAGCGCGCGGCCGGCGGCGTGGTCTACGCTCCTGCCAAGGGCTTGCTCTACGGCGGAAAATCAGTGCTCGGTGGTGTGATCATGGGCTCAGCTGCTGTCGTCGTGGGAGCCGGCGCCATGGTCGCGAACGTGGCCATGGGCGTGAAGGAGATGGGCGAGGCTGGCGTCAATGCGGCGCGCAGACGCCGAAACAGCAAAGCTTCTGCTGCTGGCAGCGACAGCGAAACAGGCGGAGAGACGTCCAATGCAGATGAAAAGGCGAACGAAAAGCCGCCTCCGACCTTCATGGGCGGGCTGAAGAAGGCAACGGTCGGCGCTGTGACCGCTCCCGTCGCTGTAAGTAGCCTATTATGCTTTGATCACAAGAATGGCGTTGCTGACTTCCTTCCTGTGCCGCTGACCAGGGACTGGTGACCGGCGGAGGCGTCTTGCTCGCCAGTGGCGTGGCTGCCGGAGGATACGTGGTCGGTGGCTTTGCAGGTGCTGCAAGCAACGTGGCGAGTGGCGTGCGCGAAGTCAAGGCCGCCAACAAGGCCGAAAAGGCCGAGAAGCAGCGACTCTCGCTGATCGCAAGCAACGCGCGTGACAGCGCTGGCCGCACAAGCACGGGCAGTCGCAGCAGCACCGGCGGAAGCACCAGCGTCGAGAAGGAAACCTCATCACCTCCTTCGACCACGACTAGTGCCAGCCCCATCGACGCCCCAGCAACAGCAGTCCCCGTGGCTGTCATTCCTCTCCCGGCTGCCACTGCGCAGACGGCAGCATGATGCTCCTTGGCTATGTAGGAATTCTCCCAGACCGCTCAGTATAAAGCCCAGCCAGCCATTCAACAGACAATATTAGTGATCTATAGGTGTTTACGACTCGCAGCATGCAGTTCTTCAATCGTGGATGGCTCCAGCACCGCCCACGGAGCTCAAGTAGCACTGGAAGTGCTGGGCTTCCAGTTCTGCGATCAGCTTCTGCATCGTGGCGTCGTCCATTCCTTCCGGCAGAAGAGCCACAGCGCAGCCGCCGCCGCCAGCACCCGTGAGCTTGGTGAATCCGCCGTAGCTCTTGCAGATCTTGCTCACGAGCTCCAGCTGCGCGTGGCCGACACCGAGCGCGTTGAGGATCTCGTGGTTGCGCTCCATGAGCTTGCCCAGCGTGGCGTGCGACAGAGTGTTGAGCTCGCTCTGCTTGACGAACTCGTGCGTGATGGACTCGATCTCATCAAACTGCTTCTGCGTCGCCACCTGATCGGCTTCGTACAGCTTGCGCACATTGCCGACTTGCTCCTTGGTGGAGCGCGGCACCTTGGTGTTCACGAGCAGGAAGCGGAACTTGGACAGGTCGCTGTGCAGCGTGCGGAACGAGGGCGTCGGGAGCTTGTGGTACACGAGCGTGCCGCCGTAGGTCGACACGGTGTTGTCCACGCCAGACGGAGAGCCGTGCATGATCACTTCGGCCGAAAACGCGTATGTGTTGATGTAGTCCTGGCGATCGCCAATGGCGACGGACTCGCTTCGAATGGCGACCAGCGCACCCGAAAGCGCAACGCAGAGCGCAGCGGAGGATCCCAATCCAGCGCCAATGGGGAAGTTCTTGGCCGCAATGTGGATTCGCAGGCCTCCATCCGTGCTACAAGAGCCAACCAAGTCAGCAACAAATGATCAATACTCAAGAGCTACGCGCCTCGCTCACCCCTGCAGGATAGGCGTGGAGCGCAATAGCGCACAGCACAGGTACAAGGCTGGACGCAACGCCGCCGCGTCCTCTTCGTGCTCGATCTTCAGTAGCTCATCAATGCGCTCAATGATATCATCATTCGGCTTGGGCACAAAGAAACGATCGTCCTCCATTCCTTGCACGACGCTGTTCAGCGCATCCACCGCGAAGCTGCGGCGCAGGATGACGTCGTCCACGTGCGAAACGATGTCCTTGAACACCAGCTCCACAGCGGGCTTCTCCTGCTTCGCGCATTCCACGCGGTCCTGCGCAACGACAGCACGATCCCCAGTCAATCATCGATATCTCTGTGACAACGAACGCTGGCGTCCACGCACCACCGCGACCGTGATCCTCAGATCTGAGAGCGACGCAGCGATGGCCGGACAGCCGTAGACCACGGCGTGCTCGCCGAACAGCAGCACTTTGGCAGGCGCCGAGACGCGGACGGTGGTGGCCATGCTCACTCAATGGGCCCAAAGTGAAGTGGCGAAGAGGTACAGAGGTCCACATCCCTCGGTCGGTCGTCCCGTCGTTGACACGCGAGGTTTTATTCTTCTTCGGTCGCGAAAGTTTTTACGTGAGGTTTTTTTCGTTCATTGGGCCTGGGCAGTTTGTATTTACGCGCGCGCGAGGGCGACGGGATTGGCTTGCTGTGGGTACGTGAAGTCATTTGGGTCCATGTTGAACAGGCCGCTCACGCTCTTGGCCATGGCTCCAGCGCATGACAGCGGACGAGGACGCGGCAGGGCTGCAGACGCCGGACGTCCAGGCCATGGAGCAGCAACAGCAGCAGCCGCCGACGGAAGCCACGGCCGTCGCATCGGCAGCGGGGACAGGGGCCGCGTCGCTCTTTGATTACACCATCTCGGCCGCCAACTACACGGCCGGAGTGATGCCGGATGCGGCAGGAGTGGTCGTGGAAGCTGGCTCGGCTGGCAGCGCTCTGTTTGGCTCGACGCTGGAAGCAGTCGCGATGGCCACGAGGGCCATGGGCTCTTCATCTGCGAACGTTAGTGCCAATGTGCCGATGGAGGAGAAGAAGACCGGGCGACCGAGCCATCCAGCCTGGGAGCACTTCGTGCGAGGCGAGAAGCGCAATCGGTTTCATCACCACGCGTTCTGTCGCTATTGCACGGCCAACGGAGCCGACCCGCTGCCTGTACGAGGCGTCTCGGGCAACATGATCCGGCATCTGCAGAAGTGCGTCTACTGTCCGCCAGAGATCGTGACGCAGCTGCGTGTGCTCTGCGCGCAGAAGGACGCGGTGAGCTTCAACAAGCGACACAACCAGTCTCCGTCCACCACGCCTGACATGGAGCTGCTGCTGCACGACACGCCGTCTCTGTCTTCGGTGGTGGGCAGCAACAAGAGAGCTCGACGCAATGATGGCTCAGCTTCCTCAGCTTCAACAGCGTCCGTTGCGCTTCCAACATCAGTTCACAGTCTCTCGGACGTGGCGGTTCCAGTGGCGCATGGCACCGGCGAAGAAGAGTTCATGCCGTTGAATCTCCCGATCTTGCATTCGGACAACGAGAGCTCACAGCATACCGCCAATGGCTTCCATAGCGACAAGCCTTCCATCGTCATCTCTGCGTACAAGCCACCAACCACGACTGCTACGACTGCAACGGCAAGAACTCCTACGTCTACAAAGAGCGCACGAGCACGGGAAGCATCATCAGCCAGACATTTGAAGGCAGCGGTAGCCGTCCGAGGCTCTCAACACGGGGCTTCGACAGCGCAGCAACACCAAGAATCAGTAGACCTCGTGTCCTTGAATCGCATGGTGGCAACGGCAACTCTGTCTGCAAATCTTCCCTGGGGTTGGACGTGCACTGGAGAGACCGCAAGTTTGTTTGGTGATGCTCATTCCAATCTCGACTGGTCTGCTCAGTTGGCAATGTTGCCATCTATCGGTGCTGCATTTCAGGATAAGCAGATCGCTCACATGCGGGAAGAGAATGTAGGTGTCACACTGGCGATCAATGCGTGGACATCCAAGTATCACAAGTCGAGTATGGTGCTTCTGTCGCTGGTGAACGCGGTGGGAGAAGCATCTGCATGGGAATTACTGGACATGGGCTTGAAGAAATGGACCCCGGAAGACCTGGCTAGTAAGATCAAGACAAGCCTCGCAGCTCTAGATGAGCAAGGGATTCAAGTGATCAGCATTGTTGCAGACACTGTGGATAGCTACGCAGCGGCTCGGTATGCACTGATAAGTGGTGGCGCTCATGAACACCATGCGATTCCCGTATTGCCGTGTTTTTCACATTTCCTGAGTGTTTTGCTTGGTGTGATCCTTACGGTCTCAGACGAATACATGGAGACAATGGGCAACGTGATCGAACTAGTGCAAGCGTTTTCAAACCACCACGTTCTGTCGGTGCTGCGACGTGAATGCGGCGACAGCGAAGCTGCTCTGATGATTCCAAACAAGAACAAGTGGTATTCGTTTATTGAATGCATTGACTCAGTTCGACAGTACGAGGATATGATCAAGATCATCGCCACCAAGGTTCTAGCTGCGTCAGGTGCAGCGATGGGAGCGCTTCCCGCAAGAAAAGACAGCTCCGGAAACTCGATGGACGATTTCGCAGATGCCGCGTTGGCTCCATCAGTGCTGCGCACTATCCAGAGCCAGGAGTTTTGGGAAAACGTGGTCTCACTGAGCGAGTTGATGGCGCCGATCAAGGAAACTCACAAAATCATGCATAGCGGTCTACCGGTTCTGTCGTTTTCGTTGTCGGACACGTTCTATCAGCTTGGCCGAATGCACCAGCAATATGGAGAGATCATTTCAGATTGGGAAGACAATACCTGTGGACGACGAACTATGGAGCATGTGCGATTTCTGCAGCGCACGATTAACAAGATGTGGCGTCTGTATGACCAGCCACTGGTATTCTTGAGCTATATTTTCAACTACAACGTCGTCGACCCGCAGGTGACACGCAATCATCCATCGCTGCAATGGCTTTCAATCGGCAAGTATGCGAAGGAGTATTTCCGGCGCTGGTTCTGCTTGCCGACTTCCGTATCAACACGAAGCAGCAACAATGCTGGTGTTCATTCACATCCAAGAATCGCTGCGCTTGGCGAAGAAGCCGCATCTCAATTTCTCGAAGATATTCTGGCATTTAAAGAGCGCAAGTATCCGTTCGATGCTGACTCCGTATGCGAATTTGAGAATCCGCGATCATTCTTCATGCTGGTATCCGACTCCAACCCTCTGATGCATATTTTCGGGTCGCGATTATTCAGCTTTGTGCCGGTGGCACCGACACTAAGCGACGTCATCGTGGGCAAGCACTTTATTCCGTCAGCCACGTCCACGACTGAGCCGAAAGACGTTCTGTATCCGATGTTGCAAATGAATCTCTTTGCAAGCTCAAAGGTGCGGCCCAGCAAGGAGACACTGCTGCTCGTCCACCAAGGTAAAAGCAAAGTCAACGGCTCTGCAGCAGCGTTTAATGCACTGAGCTGGGGCGTGATGGACATCGAGAACAGCATGGAGTGTGGCGTGGACATGCGAGCGCGCGCCAGTGTCTGGAACAAGTCGCAGTGGTCAGCGCTGGCGAAGGAATGGAAAGCGCACTGGGAAAGCGAGACCGACATGAACGATCTCCTGCAAAATCTGTCCATGCTCGACCCCAACACCTTTCGCGTATCGCCCAATCTGTCGCTGGACGAGATCTTCAAGGACAAACTGCCGTCTCGACTGCCGCACGATCGGGAAGATGCGGTCGTCGACGTGTAAAAACAGCAAATCAATATCAATATGATCAATCCAAAACTCAATCTCTTGCTGTTACGCCTCGCTCAGAGCGTGCACGCGTTCGTGGCTGGGGATACTGAAGAAAAGCTGGTCCAGGGTCTCGGCGTCCATATCGGCGTCGGCGAATGCTTGCAGCTCGATGATCTTTTGGTTGAGCGCCTCGTATCTACAGAAACAAAAGCTGAAGCGTGAGCACAAATGGAGAGAGTGTTGGCTGCGGCAATGAAAGTCCGTACGATGTGTGCAGGTCGCTGATTTGTGTGTCCTTGGCAGCCATCCGCCCACGCATCCTGGCGTAGCTGGAGAGAGAATGAAGATGTCAGTCTGCGTGCTTTAGACGATGGATTTGCTCGTATGAACGCAACCGTGACTGGTTCTTCTGATTTGCAGTCGTGGCTTCATCAATCATCCGCTGCACCTGCTTCTGCGAGCTGATCAAGTTGGCTGTGACCTCGTTGCTACTGGCATCAGCCTCGCTTGTAGGTTCCAACGTTGGCCCACGAGGACTGCTTGGTGCAACACAGTCGACATATTAGTTGCTGCGTTTGCAGCCAAAACATGAATGGCGCACCTGTTATTGTCGCTATTGTTGCTGCTGCGTCTTCTCGGGATGTATCGAGAGTTCGGTCTCACCGAAGACGCGGGAGAGGAAGACCGTGATGTTGGACTATCTGGCGCATTGGAAGCTGGTGTTGGCGCTGGCGACGGCCTCGGCGGCTGTGGTCGCTTGTCTTCGATCATTTGCTTACGCCTGAAACGACAAGCGCGACTGACGATGAACAGAAGAGAGAGCAATTGCGCGCATGCTGGGATTAAAAATAGGGTCCATCGCTGGCATCGGGCCAGGTGAGGCAGATAGGAATGTCTGCCGTTCCTATCTCGCCCCCGCGAGTCGTGGTCACGCGCCCAAAGTCTGCAGCTATCAATACTGGAGCACCGCATGCGCCGTCGTCCTCGTCTCGACCTGTTCGTCCGTCGACAGGGTCGGCGTCAGGCCGCATGCTTCTCCCACGCCGAGACTCTCAAGAGAGCTCTTCTAGCGCGTCTTTGGCTGACGAGCAGCCACCACAGGCTCCACACTGGGCTGCTGCTTCACATGCAACAGCAGACACGACGGGGAACGTGTACCATGCAATGGTGGCACGTAAGCAGGCTGAAGAGAAGGCGGCGCAGTTGGCTCGACGCATGGCGTTCTACCGTGAGCAGGAAGAGCGCGTGCTTCGAGAGGTCAAGGCGGCCAAGAGCCAACTCGAACGCTGTCTAATGACGCCCCTGCAGCCAAGAGCTCAATCTGCCGGCTGCGTGCGTAGCCCAATGCTGAGTGACAAAAGCCAGCATGTCCGCGTGTGCTCGCCAACGAAGAGTCGAGAACAGCGACAGTTCCTGACGGTAGGCCCAGCAGTCGTCAGCTCTCTCTATTGAGCTCTTGTGGACCTTGACTTGTCTTCCGTCACGCAGAAACAGCGCCGGATCCTTCAGATGCGAAGGCTCGAGACTGCGCGAATGGACAAGGAGAAGCGACAGGTTCGTAGTTCGATTGGATGGACAGCGACAGCATGCCTTGAGCGTTTGACTGGATGTACAGGCCGCTTTGGAAGCGCAACGGGCGAGAGACCTGGCCAAGGACCAGAACAAGCATCTACAGATGGAGCGTATTCGAAGAGAGCAGCAGAAGGCACTAGAACAGCGAGCAGCGCAGCAGGTATCATGGCCGTTGAAGAGCCTTTCTGGAGCGTCATTGACTGACGTCTTGCTCTGTAGCGCCAGCTTCTGGTCTCTCTGGAGAGCCACCACCTCAAGCGGCTCGATATGGAGCGTCATCGAGAGAAGCAGGCATTGGCTGTGCTTGAGAGCATGCAACAGGAGGAGAAGAACATCTCTCTGCGGCTCCAGGCGCTGCGCTTCCACCAGCAGTGCATGCAGCAGGCTCTGCATTGATGATGAGCATGTAATCAGATGTCTATCCTTTTCCACCAATCCAATCGTCTCATCATCGTATTTTCCACCAATCACCTCACATGGTCATTCTACTGGCCCTGCTGACTGCCATTCCACTCCATCACCATGGCCAAGGGCAAGGTCGCGACCTCGATCAAGAAGAAGCCCGGCGACTTCAAGCGGCCCAAGCGCAAGGTGGGCCGCAAGGCGCCGCAGGCCGCCAACGTCACGTCCGTGGGCATCACATCGCGCCGCATCAACCTGCTGGAGCAGAGCGCGCTGCAGGACAAGGGCGATGCCGCCACGACGCATCGCAATCTCACGCTGCACGACCTGCTGCAGCAGATCGGCCACTACAACGCGCACATCCGGCAGCGCGCCGTGCAAGGCCTGCGTGAACTGGCGCAGCTGCACGCGAGCAATGTGCTGGCCAACGTCTCGGTGCTGCTGGACCGGTTCCTGCCCACGTTTGTGGACGAAGAGGCCATCGTGCGCGAAGCCGCCGTGGCCACGTGGAAGGTGCTGATCCCCGTGCTGCACGAGGGCAAGACGCTCAAGCCGTTCGCCAAGCTCATCGCTGTGTACTTCTGCAGCGGCCTCACGCATCTGCAGATCGGCGTGCGTCAGGACACGCTGCGCGCCATTGGAGCGCTGCTGGAAGTCAGTCCCGAGGTGCTGAGCATCGATGCCGGCGTCGAGCAGCTCGGCCGACTGCTCGAGAACTTCCGCGACCTGATCGCGGCCGTGCAGACCCAGGGCATCAAGGTCACCAACTCGTACGATCTGCTGACCACGAGTACCAACAAGAAGAAGCAAAATTCCGAGAATGCCCGAGCCAACAGCGGCGGCGAAGGCCGCAAGAAGAAGAAGTCCACGTCCAGCGCCATGGCGCTGCGCTTCGCTGGACTCAAGGTCCTCTACCGACTGCTGTCATCCATCGACTTCTCGGGCGATGCTGGAGCCAGCACCGACTCGCGCAAGTCGATCAAGCAGACTAGCAGCGCGCGGACGTCCTCGGTGCTCTCGACCAGTGCGCTTCTGATCTACGCCAAGCCGGTGCTTGTAGCCGGCAGCCAGTCGGAGCAGCTCCGCCAAGTGGGTTTCTGGCAGCAGAAGTCTCGGTGTCTGCTGGCGCCGCTGCTTGATTTGTGGGTCGAATGCGCTGCCAACGACGTCGAGACGCTCTCGGAGGATTACATCGAGCACATGCAGTTCATTGTCGAGTGCGCGACCACCGTGGTCTCCGTGAATGCCGAGTTCATGGCCTCGCAGAGCGATGGCGAGCTGCGCTCTCTGGCCATGAAGCTGCAGGACCAGTTGCTGCAGACCTTCCCCATGTTCCCCAGCACGAGCGTGAACATTTCCAACGGCGATGACGCCTACCTCTCGCGATGGTACGGCATCAACGTGGCGCTCACACGGTTCGCCTGCGTCTTCCTGCAGATGCCGTCGACCTTCCAGTCCAGCGACCTGGAGGAGCGCGTCGTTGCGTTCGTGCTGGCTACTCTGGCGAAGTATGAGTCCTCTGACGACCTACGATCGCTCGCGAGTACGCAACAGATCATGCGCTCGCTGCTGGAAGTGCTCGCGCTTGTACTCTCGACCAGCCGCAGTGACCCGAACAAGGCTGAGCAGGTGGAGGAGCTGCTCACGGCATTCACGCACTTCTACGTCAAGTGCTCGCGCAAGTCGGTGACCTTCCGCACGTGCACGTCGTTCGTGGTCGAGCAGATCGTGGTGCTCAAGCCGTGGCCCAAGTGGTCGCTGATCATGCAGTGGATGACCTGCTTCGGCCATTTCCTCGGCCAATTGGACACCGCGCACATCGAGTTGGGTCGGCAGTGTCTGGTCACGATGATCTCCGTGTTCAAGCAGCTCCCTGCAGAGCAGGCCACGGGTGAGCAGATAGACGCGATCATGAGCAACCTGGTCCAGTTCTTCTCGCTCGCGCCGTCTGCGGATGATACCGATGAAGCCATGGAAGACGGAGATGCTGAGCAGCAACAGCAGACCACGACTAGTGGAAAGACCCACTTCGATGCGCTGCAAGGCGAAGACCAGATGGAGTTTGTGGCGCTGGTGTACCACCTGCCGCATTACCCAGTGGAGCTGCTTCGCGCGCTTTCCAACTGCTGCAAGAGCGACGCAGTGCACGTGGACGCCAAGAGCTTTCTCATGGACATTCTGCACCAGCGCAGCGAGTCGCTGGACATGGCGCACTTGGTCAGTTTCCTCATGAGCTCCGTTCTCGCTCGCAGTCCACTGGCCAACAGCACAGTACAGAAGCGCGGCCAGCAGCTGCAGCTCGTGCAGCATGTATGCTGCATCCTGAGCACCATGAACATCGGTGCTTCGCTGTGTACGATCCTGTCGCCGGCTCTCGCTCGACAGATGAACACGCTGGAGACCATGGAGCCGCTCGACCTGCACACCATGGTGCTCTTGTACAGCACGTGCTTCGCCTCAGCGAGAGTCTCAAAGGCGTCGCTGGATATCCCGAGTGCCATGGTTCAGGACGTTCTCGCGCTCTCCAACAAGGTGCTGCTGCTCTCGATCTCGGAGTCGCAAGCGGCCGAGAACGAATTGCTGCAGGCCTTGCTCAAGATGATCTCAGTCTGCGAGAACGTGTTTGAGCCTCTGGTGCGCTCGCTGCTGGTTGTTCCAGTGATGACCAACTCGCTCTCGACTGAAGCCTGTCTCAAGAATCTGCGCGTGATGCAGCTGCTCGTTCGCGCTCCGATTCTGCGTGACTGCTTCTCTCGCCACCAGAAGCAAACGCTGTCGTTCCTGCAGGCGATCGATGCCTGCGTGGCTAGTGCCACCAGCACAGGCTCCTCTGTCAGCGGCGACATTGCGATGCTGATACGGCAGCTGCAGGGCGATCTGGCGCTCGTGGCCGTGGGCAAGTAGAGCGAGCGACTGCCTTTTTGGCCCAGTGATAGAGTCAGAGTCAGTATATATTTCCTCATAGAAGCACATCAATTTCGTTTTAGAGAACTCTGGCTCGGCTTCTTAGTTCGCATTCAGCAACGCAAGCGCATTTCGGAAGGTCCAATGCACTCGCTTGTACGCGGGGCTTGCTGGATCGCTGTGTCTCTGCTGCTGGACTCAGAGGTCGCATCCGCTCGACGCTCGGTCGTTTACGAGTGGGAGAACCCTCAGGTTCGTACATGGTAATATGTCAAGCGATCGTTGCTGACTTGACTCACTCGCTGCAAAGGCCTGCGTCTGGGATATCAAGGTCTGCGGAGATGGCACGTGGGTCTATCGCGATCCCAACGCCAACTGCTCGTTCCCAAAGTGTTGGGTCACGCTCATCAACGATGATTCTTCCATGGCGATGGAATCGGAAGAGTAATCAAGTAAGGCGTAATAGACATTCCCATTGAAAGAGCGTATCGTACAGCATTTGATTTCGATCTTTTCGCACTGCGTTCGGTTTATTCTCGAGCGTCAGAGACGATCGAAAAGACGCAGTTTGGAAAACGAATCGTCTGTTGGGGCGATGAAGTCGGCTTCGGCTCCATCGCTGAAGGTCGGATGGATCAAGACGCTCGCTGTGTCTGCGCTCTCGTCGCCCCGCTTGAATTCGTTCCCCAAGCTCCAGTCGCCTTTGTCCCATGCCGCGTCAGCAAATGGAGCCACGAGAGAACGAGCCACCTTGACGCTGCAGATGCTGGCCACACTTTCCCAGTTAGTCACGTTCTTGGAGTCGCACCATCGCCGAGAAGAAGGATTGTACCGTCGCGATGGCTCTGCGTCCGAGTCAAAGAAGCTGCTGGAGCGTGCGCTGGAGAACGATCTTCCAGATCTCACTCTGTTCAGTCCACACACCATCACGACAGTGGTCAAGCAGATCCTGCGTGACAGATTCGAGCCGGTGATCCCGTATATCCTGAGTCAGCAGCTTCTGGACCGACTGAGAGGAAATGCTTCCGTGGACGACGCTGCTGTTGGAGCTCTGGCGTTTGAGACATTCAAGCAAGTTCGCTCCACCAGCCAATCCTTCCTCCGACTCTTGTTGCTGCATTTGAGCCACGTTAGTGTTGCTTTAGATGATCCTCATAGCACTGGCCCATTGGACTGACGTTCAAGTACTATTGTTATTGCAGGTTTCAACCAGCATTGCCTGCAGAACGAGTGGCAAACAGCTCGCAGAGCAGATTGGTATCCTACTAATTCGCCCAACGGAAGAGCCCAAAGTCCTGGCATCGAGTGAGTGAATTTGCATGTTTCTCCATTTCTTCAGCTTTCAACTTACATTCATTATGCCAAGAGGGGACTCTGCGCTGGCGCCAGCGCATTGCAGAGTTCCTCATTGACCAGGCAGAGGCCTTGCCAGTAGATAAAGACGACGACGCTTCAATACACACAACCAAAGAGGCCCAGATCTCGGACGGAACAGCTACGAAATACTATGTCCACGCGAGTTGGGACGCCTCTGAGCATTCAATTTCGGAAGAAGATCTGGAGGTAAGAGCATCAGGTTCTCGTGCTTTTGCGTTGTTTTGTGTTTCACGTTGCGGTGGACTAGGAAACCTTTGGCCGCTTTGGTACGATCATGAATCTTGCGATTAGTGACGACAGAAGCAACGCCATCATCGCCTTTTCCAGTGAAGAGGATGCCGCGTTGGCTGCAAATGCTGATATTCCACACATGCGCATCCGAAGGCGGCAGCGGAAGCAAGAGGACGCAGCCAACTCTCAATCAGTGTCCGAGCGCGATGAATCTCATGCGTCAGATCCTCCTGCTGAAATTCCTTCCGAAAGCAGCGACGACTTGAGTCTGGAGCCACTGATTCCGATTGACGAAGCCATGACGAATCTGCTGCAGACAGAAAGCACGCAGGAGACGTTCTTGGTGACACTAGAGTGGCCGCCGTCGCTTGTTCTCGTTCAACAATCGCGTCAGAACAGCCGCGAAGGTGCTGAGATGCTACTGGAAAACATTCAATCCATGCCGAACTCGCCTACCAATGCAAATTTTGTATCGGCCGACTCTGAGCTGACTGGATCTGCTCACTCCGATGAAGATATTGTGGCGATCTCACACCGGATAGAACACCAGCAAGAGGACCAGAATGCCAACGATACGTATCTTGAAGCTGAAGAACCCTGTGCTACAGTCGAGCGAGCCAATCTCGTTGTTGAGGGGAATTCTGGCGATCGTCAAATGGAGGAGCAGGATCAGCCTGCAGAATCCACGCCAAAGGTATCGAATCTATCGGACTCGCATTCTCTGCAAACTAATTTATCCTCCGCTGATCAGCTGGAGGACAACCCTGCGACACCAGCTTTGCAGCCAGTGAAGATTATTGTCCGATCGCGAGGAAGCATCAACTCTGCCACGACGCAAGAAAAAATGATCCCACAGACGCTGCTATCGACCGAAGCTGCGAACACAGACTCCCTTGTACATACCGCAGCTGAAGTGACGCCTGCTCCGTTGGCCAGGAAATCAAGCTTCATTAAAGATATCCGACAGATCCTGAGTCGGAAGAAATCTCACAACAATATCCGAGAAGAAGGAAGAAGCGATCAAGCACGCAAGCACCAGGAGATGCGTCGTTCCCGGTCTTTAGCCGCTCTTTTCAACGCATCCAAAAAGGAAACCCAAATCCAAGAGACGATACTTTCGACTCCAACCAAAGCTCTCTCTCAGCAGATACAGAGATATTGTGAGAGTGCATGTCAAACGGCTCCAGCGGCTTTACAATGTGAAGATAAAGCGTGCGAGACTGACGCTACCGAAGAATGCATTACTGTCGACAGAATGAAAGACAATCCAACGATTCTCCAGCTGATCAAAGGAGATCTTGACGGAATGGAAAAGGTTTGATGCTCGCTCACACAGCTGAATAACGGTCTCATATTGACATTGTTTCATTCTGCAGATGCTGGAAACTTCCTGTGCAGTATTGACAGCACGTCCAACGACCAACGAGCTCGAGCGTTCGATGCTTCAGATTCATCAGCAATTGCTGCGTATTGTTACTACATCACTATCTCGTTGTTCTGGTGCGAGCTCGGCAAACGAATTATTCCCACTACATTATCAGCAACCCATCGACGTAAATGAAGAGTTACTCGCGTTTCTGGAAGTGCAAGCCAAAGCTCAAGCGAGATTGCTCGAAGCTGAGCTTCAGGCTGGCAAGGAGCTTCTGCGTCTTCACAAGTCGCAGCATGAGAAAGAGCGCTCCGAGGTTGATAGTGTTTGTTCCCTGAAGCTAGAGATGAAATTCGTGTAGCTCACAATACAATGTATGCGACTGTAGCTGGAGCAACAAGCCATGGAAATGCGATTGCGATGCATGGAGACCGAGAAAATGTGCGCCGAACTACGAGCGAATCTCCGAGACTGTCGCAGTGAGCTCGCGTGTCACGTCGCGCGGGCAACCAGCCTCCAGCGGTAATGGCCAAACGGGAGCAACGTTTGCTATAGTAATGTCCCTGAATTTCTATTGACATCTGTAGAGACAATCGAGATATTCAAGAACGGCTCACGATTTGTGAGAATCAGCGTAGAGCGAGCGAATGTGCTCTCACAAAGCTTCGAGCAGCCTTGGATGAGCAGCGTGAAGTCGCTGCAGCCGCGCAAATTCGTGTCGAAAAGTATCGAAAAGGAAGCCAAGGAGTCTATGAAGTACGTGATAGCGGGAATCAAGAAGAACGTGATCAAGTCGACGGTCATTCGTGTCCAAAGACAACAGCGTTTCTGCAAACATATATGACTGATACTCAGGCAATTGGTAATCAGAGCGACGCGGCTGGATCAAATCCAACTTTGTTGTCCAATAGCTCGGCGCTCGAGCATTTCCGAGTGAAAATGGCACAAGAACTTCAGGAACAGATTGCATCAACCAAGTGCGTACAGTAGCAGCTTCCTCGCTTCGTTCTCTTATGCATGCTGACAACAGCTATTTTGTAGAACCACTCTGTACGAAATGGACATCTCTGGGACTCGTGGTCACACTCTTGATGAAGAACGGGCTGAACTCCAGCGTCTACAAACTCAACTCGCGCAATCTACACAGGAAATCAATCAAGCTATGCAGAGTTCCAGAGACAAGCTACGTCAACTTGAGCACGGTCCCAATCCCGTGTCTCTATCGTCGTCCTCAATGAATGCAGAGCCGACCAATACTTTCAGGGAGGTACAAAGTAGGGAGATTTCATTATCTCACGACACAACTGCCGCCTTGCGGTCAATGGCGGTTGAACAATCAACAACAGCACCAACAGTTCAGAGTCGTATGTATCAGAGCTGGACAGCCAATCGAGCGAACAAGATCGCACAGTTCACTGCCCCTCGCTCCAACGGATCACTGCACCATGCTCAACAGTCAATGCAGCTATTCCAGAAGACGCTGGCATCTCTTCATGGGAAGTAAAGCAAACCTGTAAAGCAACAGTTAATATGAAATCATCAACATATGGATAAAGCTGGAGCTACGACTAAGTGTTTGAATTGTACGATACGTGGCGCAAGGCAGCTTCCCCCAGAAGAGTCAAGACTGAAAACGCAAGACGGTTCGCCAATTTCAAGAAGGCATTTCGGAAGTCCATGGAGTCATTAGAAAAGCGTAGTGTTGGCTTGCGGCAAGAACAACGAGTGATGTGATTAAAGACCCAGAGCTCGGCTGAGTGAGCGCAAGCTCCATTTTTATATTTTGGTAGCTAAAACACTACACATGAATTATGTTTTTGTGTGTTTGCATCAAGTTGGTATTGTTTCAGCATTTTCCTGAGGGTTGAGCGCACAGTGCGCAATGCTTAGCTCGACTGACAATAACCTTTACAAGATGAAGAGGCCAGGCTATCATCCCGCTCCAATACCAGTTCAGACCAGGAATGGAATCAATAACATTCCTTTTCTCGTGCTAATTATTGGTGTTCGCTACATAAACGGATTCGAGTTTCTTGCGAGCTTTTCCTGCTGCACGCGAGACGTTGAGCTGGCTAACTGCGATGCGCTGCCGAGGATGCTGCCCAAGACGCCGCCACTGCGGCCAGCGCTGGACGGATTTGAAGTAGGTCGACTAACCTGACGGGATCCAGACGACGAGGATGAGCGAGGTGGCGGCGCTCGGTGCTGTTGATCGCCTTCTCGTCGAGCCACAGGGTCAAAGCGGTCACTTCGAGGCGGTCGAGATCTAGGTGCTGCACTTGGATTGCTATTGTCGTTGCTACTGCTTGCGGTTGGGGATCGTCCTTGTCTTTTCTCGTGCTTGTAGCGATCCATGATGGCGTCGATGTGGTTATGGCGTGCCGACGGCGGAGGTGCCACCGGCTCATTTTCCATGCAAAACTCCTTTGCCGAGATGGATCGTGGCGGCGGCGGAGCTGCAGCCGCAGACGAAGGCGAGCGCTGAGCATGGGAGCTGGAACTGGGGCGATCGTCTCGGTGTCGATGTCCATCTGATGACCCAGAGCTGTTTCGAGTGTAACGATCACGTCGATCGTTTGATTCGTCCCGGCGCGAGGAACTCGAGTCCCGCGAGGAAGAATAGCTGGATCGGAAGCTTTTGTAGCTGGCACTCGAAGCTTGATCTTCTGCTCGTCTCTTGTGACCGCTAGCTGTACTATCAGTGGATCGAACAGACGTAGCAGCACGAGGCGATCGGCCATCTCTTGCCAATGGAGAAACATTGGACACCTTTGATTCCTCGTTCTTTGGAGACACTTTAGTTTCCGCTTTCTGCTCCGTCGTTGGTTCAGCTGGCTCCTTCTTGGTATCAACTTGCATTGCTGAAGAGGACAGCGTTTCTTCAGATTTCACTTCACTTTCCTTCTTTTCGCTTGGAGCCCCATCTGCTGCCTCTGATTTCACTTCATCCTTGTTCACTTCCTTGCTGGTCTCTTCCTCAACAGCAGCACTCGCTGCGGCAGTCGTCTTCCGACTCGCCTTCTCATGCATCTCACTGTAATGCGCCTGTAAATGCGCAGTGCGGCTGTCTGTGTCGATCGACCGAGCAACTTCAGCAAACTTCCGCCCTCGCGTCGAGATGATGAGCTTCCTCTCCTGAGCGCTCTGCACGAGCGCAGCCCACGTCTGGTCACGCACGAGCGTGTCCACATTGCCCACGACAAACAGGCAAAAGCGCGCTCGAGTGATGGCGACGTTCAGACGTCGAATGTCTTTCAGGAAACCAATTCCCCCACGACGAGACGAACGCACGCAGGAAAAGATGATGACATCTTTCTCTCGGCCCTGGAAACCATCGACTGTGTTCACTTCGACCGATACCGTCGACGGGATCGACGATCGAGTGACTTCTCGTCGAATGACATTCACCTGCTCCTTGTACGGAGACACAAAGCCCACGCTCCACCGATTCAGCCGCACATCAGAGACTGTTTGAAACATTTGTTGGCAGAGCTCAACAGAGAATGCGGCCTCCGTGCGATTGAATTTGGATCCGCGCATGTCTTCTTCCTGGGAATCCACATCGTAGAGCATGAATGGCTGGAAACACGTGTACTTGTACACACCAGGACACACGCGCAAGACCCGCTCCATCACACTCGGTCCGTCTGTGAGCAGCCCGCCATAGAACCGTTTCGAGGGAAATTCTCGTAAGAACGGGTGCATTCGATATTGTACGCGAAGTACGGACGGAGCCACACCGCTTTCTGCGATCCGCTCAAATAAAGATCGATCGTACCTGGCGTTTGCAGCGACCACACTTTTTACGGTGGCCGGAAGCTGTTTAGGATCGCCGACAAGAATCACTCTGGCTACGCGCTCTCGAATCGGGACAAGCGTACTGAGCTCGACAGCTTGCGCGGCTTCATCGATAATGAGTGCATCGAAGCCGCGCTGTAGCTCTGAGAACTGGCCACTGCCCGCCTTCGAGAGAGTGCAAGCAATGATACTCGCTCTCGTCAAGATGGCGGTCGTCATCTTGGACCGAAGTGCAAAGACCTCATCACGCAGGCGTCGCACTTTGCCTGAGCATTGCGTGAGTTGAGCGTGCATCTTGGCGAGTCCTTTGCGATCGCCCTTTTGCCCTTCACCGTCCTTCGCCTTTTGGTGGAACTCACGAATAGAATTACGAAGTGTTTGTTGCGTGTCTTGCAAAGCGCGTAACTCGATCGTCTTCGGGTGGATCTCGAGCTGGCTCTTGAGAATATTCGGTAAACTAACCGCCTTGACCGAGTCGGGTGCATCGATGCCTGGATTTCCGAGCCGAACAATCGACAGCCATTCATCGGTGATCGATTCCGTGTGCACACTCGGAGCTCGCACTTTCGTGACCTTTCCTTGACTGTTCATGAGCCCGTCCGTGACGATTCGAAGCACCAGTTCATCCACAGCGCCGTTGGATGGAGCACACAACAGGATGTTATTAGCCTTCGCGGTGGATCGGGCGGGTAAGCTCACAATGTTCACGCGCTGCTTCACGATGGTCGATGAAGACGATTGTCCCCTTGATGACAGCTTTTGCTCCAAGCGACTTCGCACCGAAGTCGTATTTTTGAGCGATTGAATCGTGGTCGGCTTTGCATCGGACGCTGATTCTGTTCGCCGCAGAATACTGCCGAGTGCCGATGTGACTCCACTGAGCGAAAATGTCGGTGTCGGTGGACGAGACGAGACGACAGTGCTGCTGCCAGACTCTGCTCTTGATGAGGGGGAAGGACCCAAGCTAGACGGAGCTCGGACGCTTACGCCTTTCGCTTTAAAACTAGAACTCAGCATCAGCGTTGAAGTTGGCGGCTTCAGCGCCAGCAGACCACTGAGTAAACCCATGATCGTCTTGGTTTTACCAGTACCTGGTGGTCCTTGAAGCAAGTTGACGCCCACGCTGTAGTTGTTGAGCACACTGTGAATAGACTGCAGCTGCGACTGGTTGTATTGCTCCTTGATCGCACTCCACAATTCCGGATTCAAAAACCGAGGCTCTCGCTCCAACGTATCTTTCTCGTTCATCAGCGCTGTCCACTTGTCCTTGAGCTTATCCGATCTCTCCTTTATATCTGCATTGCTGTGCTTCCGAAGTTTGTTCACGGCTTTGCCAATACTGGTAGACTACAATACAAGATACAAATTTAATTTTCAGCAATCACAATCGCGATGTGGAACTTACCCGTAGGTCCATCAGAGTCACGTCCATTTTATTTAGACGCTTCAATAATTTCACGATTTTTCCCTCAGCATCAGCTGAATTGTGCTTTCGTAGATCATCCAACACTGTGGTCATCAGGAGGAGCTCTGTCTGCGTGGATTTGAACACATTGGGAGTCAATATCGTCGTTCGCAGGTGTTCAGGAAGCATATCAACTGAGCGCAAGGATATATATTCACGCGCAGAGGTCACCAGATTGCACAGGCAATGCACTTTCCATTCTGAATCCGCAATCGCACTTTCCGACAACGTCTCCATCGCGAACGATTCGACGTCGCCAGTCGCCGTTTCAAGTTCTCCATCGTTGAGAAACAGCACCTTGACAGTCTCATCTTCTTCAGTTTTTTCCTTCGGCTTTGATCCAGTTGATCTCCGTTTTCCTTTTTCAGCCTCACTGATCATAATCACACCCAGAAACTCGCGCTTTCCCATGAAATCCGATGTTTGCTGGCGAGACTCCGATGCGACTCGAAACAAGACCACATCGCCATTGCGGAAAGCCTTGTCCGCGCTGTTGCCGCCGAATTTGCCTTGTCTTTCATTCTGGAACTTAAAGCTGTTGGTAGAAGTCTCGCCGACTTGGACGATCGTGAAATTGAGGCACCGCATTCCTTCACGCGGCTTCTCCGACTCGTACCGCAGAACATGAGGGCTTGCACCTCCAAAGTAGCATTTACGCAGACCTTCTTGCACTTCGTTGTTACATTCCTCTAGTAGCAGTGGTAGGTACGAATTAATGTACTCGGTGCTTTTGCTGAACGTTAGCCCCGGCGGCGAAAGAGTGCGATCGCTTCTTTCATTTTCAAAATCGCGCGTAAGCAACAATGGCATGCATAGCTGCAGCAACTGGCGGAAGAACGGCTTCAAAGAGCACTCCGGAATCGGTTTTTGCGTACTCTTGATCCGGTAGAAGAGCGCAGCATAATTCAAGCTCTCGTCTTCCTTGTCCTCTTCCTCCCTCTCAGTAACTGCCACTTCTTGATTGGATTTCTTGCTCGGAGCTCGTGAACTTTCGCCACGGTAAACTGACGGACGCGTGTGAGCCATTCCATCAAGCACTTTAGACATACTGAATGCCTCTTTGGTCTTAACTTCTTTTCCAATTGATGAAGATTCACTCTTCCTGGACGTAGAGACAGCTTCGTCGTCGTAAAAGCTGTGATTCTGCTTCCACGTGGCACTGTCGAGGTTCGTTTCCGCTATACCAGTCAGATCAACTGTCATTTGTGCTTGCGCTCTTGCTGCTGCCTTTGCGCTCATAGGTCGATTCGCTTGAATCGCTCCCTTGGAGCCTATGGGTCGAGTAACGCTCTTCTTGGTTGACTTCCACTCGGTCTCTTCGTATTGTGGAGTCGATGTTACCGTTAATGATTTCGCGACACTTTTCGAAGTTTTCCATTCGCTCCGACGCGTTTCCGAAATCGATTTACCGGCAACACCAGAAGGAGGATCGAAATACGTCATACGATTAGCAAAATATCGCGAGCCTCTGTCGATTTGCCGAAATTTATTGGTCATTCGCTTAAAATCAGTTGACATCTTCGACTCAATAGATCCTGCGACGCTGTGAATACTGTCAACTAGTGCAAGCGTGCGATCATCTAGCGGTGTTTGAGCTTGGAGCATTGCTTCGAGTACAATCATAAGCAATTCTGACGCTCGTGGCTTCTCCGCCACCGATCGATTGCCAATACACTCGACAAGCGGAGGAATTAAGCCCACGTTGCGCTTGCTGTGGGCGTTGCTGTCATCCATACTTACCCAAAAATTCCAAAATGCAACTCCAAAATCCAAGCACCGGATCGATGTCGGTTCATCGACGCTCACAGTTGCTGCCTTGGTCTTGTCATACAAGTTGGTGAGAATTGCAATCAAGAAGTCGCTGATCAAATTCGGCAGCTTTTGCAGATTGGCCGAAGCAGACAAACCGCTTTTGGATGGCTTCTGAGAGGCTGCTGCACTGCGAGCAGTACCATCTAAAACCTTGGTGATATTGGCTTTCAGCATTTCAAACACTTTGACCCACATAAAAATCACTTTCTTCACAGTTGGGAGACTGACAGGCAACGCGAAGCCATAGACTCTCAGGCTTTGCAGCAGCGACAGCTCGCCTCTCAGAAATGCCTCAGTATTGCGGTGCACGTGAATAATCAGTGATTCAAGCAGTGTTGGCGCCTTGGCGGTCGTATTTTTACTTGCAGAAGCATTGATAAGTAATCTAAAACACACCAAAGCAGAAGAAACGTCAGTTTCCCTCGAGAAAGATTTTGCCTCAATAGCAGAGCAAGCTACCCACCGTTTGATCAGTTGGTCAATAATACTGTTTGGGCTGATCAAGCACAGCGTGACATGCTGAGCCACGACTGGAATCACTAATGGATTCGTTAATCCTCGTACGAGCACCTCATCCGATATCCGTTGCAGGTAATTGTACACGTGCAATTCATAGTTTGTAAGCACGTCCTTGAACGTCAGCAAGTCATTACTGGGAGAACCTTGAGAAACGATCAGATTCTGGAGCTCTGCGATACCACCAAGCGATTCAAATAAAGCCCCGTGCACAGTGACTGGAATCGTCGAGATAGTCTTCCAAGCGCACAATTTTTCGAGTAAAATCGTAATGATTGGCTTGGCTTTTGTGATTCCATCGATCGTTTTCTTGGTACTCGATCCGGTGTCCAGAATACAAGTAAATACCACGTCTCGTGCTAGTTGGAGATGCTTGCTTAGCACTGTAGAGCACGTGATCGCAGCGTGATCTACCAAGGCAGGGACATTGGACGGATTGACCATGACGTCAAACAAATGATTCATCCAGATATCTCCGAGCTCGTTGTTGTGACCAGCCCCACAAGGCCACCAAAAAGCGCTATCCGATACCGAATAGTCAAATAAATAGGATTCGGGCAGCGCACCGTCATCTGCTCGAGCATTTTCAGATCCAGAAGCACCAGACGAGCCACTGAGAAGTCGAGGCTCGTAGCAATCGCAAATGATCGTCAGCACGGCTCTGGATGTCGCTACCGATATAATCACATCATTAAAGTGTGGTGGACATTTTTTCTTATCCAACAAGAATAAAATAAGCTTCTGCCGAGACTTGAGATATAGATCCAGTTTTTCTCCGTCGGACTACAACAGAAATGGTTATCACTCTTCGAATCTCATGGACAAACATACCATCATTTAGGGCATGTCGTAAAAAAATACCTTTGAACTGGATATGTGAGGAGGACGCATAGATGCCAGCAATGCTGGCAGCAACTCAATCAATTGTTTCGTTACGAAAACTCGCCATGCAGGAAGCCGACAATGCTGGATGACCATCTCAAGTACAGACTTGGACTTGTGCTGAGAATGCTTCCAAAAGCGGTGCCCCAGACATCGAAGTAGCACGCCATAGCACTTGCAAATCTAGTTTCAAATAATAAACGATACTCAAAATCAAGTGATTTTTCCATCGGTCGAAAGTGGCTCGTACCACAAATGTGATCTGCTGGTTTGTCGACGCTGGATCCGCTTCGTTCAGGTAGTTGAACACAAGGTCAGGCAGGTTATCGAATGACTCGAGCATGGCTTCTAAGCTTGTTTCGTTCATTTGCTAAAATACATAAAATTATATCAACGAGAGGACTTGGAGATCTTCGTGTTAGAATCGTTCATACCTGCATGACTGTATCAAGAGCTGCCCACAGGATTTGATTTGTCGGCGTCTTGACACAGTTGTTTAACTCTAGAAACTGCAAAATGGTAAAATGTCAGTCAAGAGTACACTAGACATCGATCCCAAATTAACGCACCGTTGACAGATCTTCTGTGGAAGGCAGATCTAACGACATGACCGGCACGTTGAACGAGCTGCTCTCCAGAATGTACATCCACTCGTCCAACACGCCCAGAAACAGCTTTTTCTCCTGGCTTTCGTCCGAAAGGTCGATCTTGCCGCTTTTGTGAAGAATGGACGTCGCCCAAGCTCTATCAAGCGACACCACAACACCTGTAAGAACCTACAGAGCTCAGATGGCTGCCATTGACTCTCAAGTACCTTATGCCTGAATCAGGAGACACCAGGAAGTGGTACATGCCAGCGCAATTGCGCAGCATCTCGACGTCAATACTGTTCTTCTCTTGCTCCGATGCAGACGACAGCCACTGTAGTAGCAAATGCCTCCAACAGGTTAGACTATTGAGAACTATTGGCGCCTAGATCCTTCTCCAGCTCACCTTAGAGATGAGATGCACGACTCGAAAGTCCGACAGCAAGCGTCGAGTGCTCAGCACTTCATAAAGCGTTGTGGTCACCATCAGTGTTCTTGTCTGGTCGTTCACGCGCGCCGGAGGTGGCGCAATCAACCCATTTGCGCTCACGACGCTATTAGTTGACGGCAGGAGAACGCGGTGAATGCGATCAGCATCCAGCTGCGCCATCTTGAGGAAGAAAGCCTTGATAGAACTGGGCGTGAACTCATCCTCGAGCTCCACGCGAACGCTCGGAAGCGACGCGTGGTAGATATCAACACTAGTCCATCAATGGTGATCCGCATTAGAACCAGCGATTTAAAGCTCGCACAATGACCGCATTGTTGCCCGCCTTACCATTTCGAGCACGTGGACAATTGCTGCGCCATCTTGTCGTGAAACACGCGCACGCTTTCCGTGGTCGGATACAGCTCCAGGATGCGCAGCATGAAGACCATTAGCGACGGGTACGAGCA
The DNA here is from genome assembly GCA_023337935.1 of Elongisporangium anandrum. NCBI lineage: Eukaryota > Oomycota > Peronosporomycetes > Pythiales > Pythiaceae > Elongisporangium > Elongisporangium anandrum. Next base: position 29,605 of record JAADXR010000062.1, read on the forward strand.
CCACCAGTGGCCGCCGAAGGAGCCCATGAGGAACTGGCCCACGCGGCCGTAGAGCTTCTTCTTCTCCACGAGCACATGCGCGTCCAGCGGAACGTCGCTCAGCTGCAGCACGGCCTCCTCCAGCGACCGCGCAGTCTCGGCCATCACCATCGCCATTGAGCTCTTGGCGCCCAATTGAAGACGTCGTTTTATGAGAGTACCGTGATGGCGTTTTTTCAGCCAATCACAACGAAGAATAAAGTTGACTACTGTCTAGTATTGCGGTAGTATGCAGTACGATGTAAATGTCACTAAATCGGGGGAATGAACTTTGTGTGCTGGTGGTCTGATCTCAATTGGACATCAGATCCGAATCGGACGAGATGGGGAGCCGCAAGACTTTGGCGTTTGCGCTGCTGACATGTCCGCCGCTGCTGGTGCTGCTCTGCAGTCGCCTGGTGTTCGGCACCAGCTGGCCCGTGGCGATCGTCATGGGCTTCCTGTCGTCCTTTGCGTTCTGTGACGCGTGGTACTTCCTGCGCATGGCATACCTCGTGGCTTTCGTCGAGCGGTCGTCCTCTTCCGATGCGCCGCCGCGTCGCAAGCACTTGTTCGATGTGAGCGAAGTGTCAGGTCGTGTGTCACTGGCTGACATCGACCGCAATGGCCATTGCAACAACGCGCGCTACCTGCGCGAGTGCGGATTCGGACGTCGCGATTTCTGGCAGGTAACTCATTTATTATGTCTATTGCTGCACCATTGAATATCTTACAGAGTTTCTATGCGTAGCACAATGGCGTTTGGAGTATTCTCACGGCTGTGGGAGGGAACCTCGTGGTCGGCGCCCAGACTGTTCGCTACCGTCGCGAGCTGTCATTCGGCCAGCGCTACACGATGGAGACGCGTGTGATCTGCTGGGACAAGCGCGCCTTCTACGTCGAGCACCGCTTCGTGACGCAAGTCACACCCGACGCCGACAAGTTCATCAACGCGATCTTGCTTGTCAAGAACAACGTGCTGGGGCCCATGAGTCCCGAGAAGCTCGTGGCGGCGCTGCCGGATGTGAAGGATGACGAGAAGACCAGTCCGCCCATCCCTGAAGATATCGCTGCTTGGATCCAGAGCAACGATGCCTCCAGCAAGGCCCTGCGAGCTCAGAAGCCCTAGGCAGCCAACGAGCCCCTCGTGGTCAGATAGTGCGGGGTCCAAGCAGAGATAGGCTTGCAGCCGAAGCTAAAGACGCCATTCGCATGGGATTATAGATGGAATATCGTATTCTTTATTTTCTGATAATATCTTCGTGAGATGGACTGACTGGGGGACTGAGTCCAATTGGCATTGCATTCAGAAGAGGATGCTGTGAGAAGGAAGGGCGAACGGACGGATGGGCTGCTGTGTATCCAAGCCCAGATCGCGCAGTCGTAGTGACGCAGAAGATCAGACTCCATTGGCAGCAACCAGCGTCATTGCCAATGGGCCAATGCGCCTCGAATGACGTCACTCCAAAGTTCAACATGTCACTATATTTCGCTTCAAGCCATGTCACTCGAGCGAAGTAACCGTTTAGCCGGAACCGTCGACGCGTGAGCAGGGCCGGATGGAGGAGTCGAGGACGCAGGAAGGTCGTCCTTGGGCTCTGGTGCCTGCGTGTGCATGAGCGCCTGTGACGTCTCAGTGTGTATACGCGTCTCGGTCTGAGGCCATGATAGACCACAGATTATTATTTGCGCTATTAGGAAAACATGACGACGACACCGAACAAGCTCGCGGCCTTTGGACTCATGTTGGGTCTGCCGCTTCTGGTGCTCGGCTGCAGTCGCCTGGTGTTCGACACAAGCTGGCCCGTGGGTGTGTGCATGGGCCTGCTGTCGTGCTTCGCGTGCTGCGACGCGTGGTACTTCTTGCGCCTGGGCTGGCTGATCCTGATTGTCGAGCGGTCGTCACAGGGCAGCGCATCCACATCCAACTCTCGGCGAAAGCACTTGTTGGAACCGTCAGAGCTGCATGGTCGTGTGTCTCTGGCCGACATCGACCGCAATGGCCACTGCAACAACGCGCGATACCTCCGTGAATGCAACTTTGGGCGGCGTGACCTCTGGCAGGTAAGAACCAGCCTCTCAGTATCAATAATCAAGTCGATCTAATTGAGATCTCCATGTAGCAAAATGGCATCTGGACGCTGCTCAAGGCCGCGAGCGGGAACCACGTGGTCGGTGCGTTGACCATTCGCTATCGGCGCGAGCTTTGCTTTGGCCAGCGGTACACGTTGCAGACCCGCGTGCTCTGCTGGGACGCACGCGCCTTCTACCTAGAGCATCGCTTCGTGACCAAGGAAACCGCCGATGCCGAGCAGTTCATTAACGCCATTGTAATCGTCAAGAACTCGATTCTTGGACCGATGGGCCCAGAGCGACTCGTGGCGGAGCTGACTGACGGCGACTGCGCCAGTCCGCCGATGCCAGCCGAAGTCAAGGCGTGGATCCAGAGCAATGAGGCTTCCAGTATGGCACTCAAGGCGGAGAAGCTTAACTATGAGAACCACGCATGAGTCGGGCAGTAGCTCAGTGTAATGCCAGTAATAGATGCATGGTTATAAGCAAGCTGACAGCGAAATCAACGCCAATCTCTCGATGAACGATCATGGTGATACATTAGCTTCCCCCCGCATTAATACGATGGATGGCGCTTGTAGTGGCTAATACTTCATACAGCCGTAGGTTGTGATAGTAGATTAATAAATATCGCTCTTTGGTCCTTCCCATCCAAGGCGAAGCGCTCTATTCTTCCTGGTCGTCGTCTTCCGAGATGGAGTTGAGGCCCAACTTGGAGTCGCTTGACGGCGAGCTGGTCATGGTGGCGATCACATGGGCGTACGACTTGCGCGAGAACGACAGTTCCTGCATCATGGCGACAGAGAGCAAAGTGAGTTCAATTGCAGTCCCCCCTTCAGTAGCTCCAACAAGCAGATCTCACCTCGAGGATCTGCTGGGCCAGTTCGTCATCGTCGTGCAGCGACAGGAAGGAGCTGAGCTGGTACTGGGCGTGGGGCGCCATGCTGCTGCTGGAGGAGTCCATGGCGATGAAGAGATGGATGGAGCGGTTGGAAGAAGGAGCCACTGAGTCGTGACGCGGCAGGTTTGCGAATGGAGCTGTTCAGTCGGTACAGTAGAGTGGTGACTCCGCTCTGTCGACAATTGGAGCGCAAGGGGCCGTTTGGGTCTAGAAAACGACCGGTCGTAGTCTTTTCAGCCAATTAAAAGGTTTAAAACCACACTTTAGCCAATGAGAAAGATGGAAAGCCGCGTTTGCGCCCTTTACGTATCGCATGCGAATGACATCATTCGCCTGTGGCGCTACAAAGAAGGCGACGTCATGCGATGACGCAGCTGAGAGATAGAGTTTGAGAGGTCTATGGGTCCATTTGAGGGTTCCTTTTTCTGGTCAGCAGGCAACTCCAGTCATAAAAATTCAGAGAGATCCATCGGGTTTTGGGATTTTGCCCACGATCTATTCATGTCCCAAACCTGTAGAAGTTCATATTTGCGAAACTGACTTTCCCCAGGCAGAAGAAAAGATTGCGCACTGGAGTTTACAGTACGGTCGTCCCGAGAAACCCAGGACGACCCAACGCCAATTTCTTGCGGCTTCGAGAACACAACCAACACGACGCAGCGCTCTGGTTACTGTACTGGAGGGCAGTCTTATCGGCATGAGAGGTCTATTATTGTTTTAATACCAGCTGCCTGTGATGGCGTCGCGTAGGTCCTGGGCGTTCGAGCGGGAGAGCCACTGTACGTGGCGAATCCAGTTCTTGTGGTGCATCGAATCGTGACGTTTGGGAGCAGGTTCCAGGCATTCAAAGGCATTCATTAGGAGCTACAGTATGGGAGTTTTAACAGGAGTGCATCACCACCCAAAACAGTCCAAAGTGGCATGGAACCAAAGCATGGAAGCCTGTCCTGATGGATGGACAAGGATGGTTCATGCTTGGAGCAGCTTGGGATCATCTATCTGTGGATCCCTGGAAGCTCCCGTGGATCTCTGGATCTCGCCGGCTGCTGCCTCGGCCCCAGATTGGCTCGTCCTCGTCATCTTGAAGTACCGCGATCTTTGCCTTATAAGAACTGCCTCCCTGTAAACGAGCCGCTGATGATGGCAGCGACGTCATCATCAGTTCATTCGGTTCCTAATGCGGGATAGTCGGTCTAAATTAGGGACACGCGTATTCATTGGTGGAGTGCACCCTTTGGAGCAAGGAAGCGATCGATGGCTGGAGGCATGGAGCTCACGGAGCGGGACGTGCCGCTGGAGCAGCGTCTGCGGCTCAAGAAGAACGGCTTCGACAATGTGGACCGCATAGACCAGGCCAAGAAGCGCAGCGCCTTCCATGAGGAGCAGAGCGACGACGAGGGCGAAGACCAGGGCCCCAAGAAGCGCAACAAGAACCATCCGATGGAGTTGACCTCGAAGCGAGCCGTCGGTCGCCACCGTCAGGCTGTGGAGGTCAAGAAGAAGAAGTATCATGACCCTCGGTTCGACTCAATGTGCGGACGCTTGAATGAGGACTTGTTCGGCAAGTCCTACGCTTTCCTAGAGGGTTACAAGGTTAGATATGCCGTGGTGGATAGATGAATGAGTGCGCAATTGCTGACTAGGCGGCTTTTGTTGTAGCAAGATGAGCTCAAGGAGATGAAGAAGCAGCTCAGGGGCGCCAAGAGCAAGACGCGCAAGGAGACTCTGAAGGTGTGTTGCTGCTGTCTCTGCACATGAGATCTGGAGCATAGGTCTGACGCATTGGGCTTTGACTTCTGCAGCAAGAGATCAGCTTGCGTGCACAGGAGCTCTCAGAGAAGAAGAAGCAGGAGAAGATCAAACTGGCGCTCACCAAGCGCAAGCGCGAGGAGCGCGAGGCTGTGGAGAGCGGCAAGAACCCGTTCTACCTCAAGCGCAAGGACAAGAAGAAGGTCGAGCTCCATGCCAAGTTCCAGGACCTGCAGGAGAGCGGTCGGTTGTCCAAGTTCATGGCCAAGAAGCGAAAGAAAAACGCCAGCAAGGACCACAGATGGCTGCCCACGCAGCGCAAGAGCTAGTCTGGCGCAAGGACGTCTGCATTTGCGCATGTTATCCTTATTGCTTGGCTTCTAGTGGCCATCTCCAATAGAATAGATTTTCTTCATACTCGCGACCTTGCGCTCTCCGTCTGTCTAAACGCTGTTGGTATTTATAGGCGATTGCGAGTCAAGCGTCTATCTTGAGGTCGCAGAGTGTCTGCTGCTCAGATGAACAAGCACTAGCGATATCAGCATGAGCCAACCAGATCGAAAGGTCTCGTTTTCCTCCAATGCAGCCAGCGGTGCCGCTCTGCCCAGTGGACCCGGATTGGCCTCGATGCTCGAACGGCGTTCGTCCAAAAATGTGATGCAGCGCCGGACATCACGCCTGAGCTTCAACCGTGCCCCGGTCGTTCTGGATGAGCCGATTGAGAAGCAGTCCCCGACGACTGTAAGGCTGAAAGCCCTGGCTCGTGCTGTTCGAGCGAGCCATACATTGGGCATGGTCCGTTCTCAAAAATACCACGTCGATTCGCCCGACGAACTCTTGGAGTCGAGAATACCCGGTGAGCACTGGAACCATTCAAGCAATCCTGACTCCGGAAACACGACAGCGAATCGCCCGTCGTCTGCTGGCATGAATGGAAAACTACGATGGCGGAGCGCGTTCACCAAAACGACTCAAGCGCTTCAGAGTGGGGAGGCAATGCCAAATGTCACCATTGCACCGATTTCAAGAAGTCAGCAAGGCAAGTCTAGAAACGGAGGAGGCCGTGGAAAGCCTTCTATCACTCGGCTGGGATCTATTCGCGGTGATTTCAATGCGCTCATCGGGGCGGTTGATCCGAATCCAGCTCATATGGGGCCAGCAGTAGTTCCGCAGCCCAACGAGCTTCCGCAGAACCTCGATGCTCGCATCTTTTGTGCGCGATCACTCTACAAGCTTTCTTGTCAAGAAGGCTACGAGATGCAGATCATTGAGGGCGGAGCGATCGCCCAAATCGCCGACTTCAGTGAAGGTGAAAACGTCACATTACTGCGATATTGCGCCGCTACATTGGCCAACTTGACGACGGATCCCCAAGCACTCGACGAGTTTGTTCTGTACGACGGGATCTCAGCATTACTGGAACTCAGCTGGTCCAACTGCGTCGAGGTCAAAATTCTGTGTGCTACGGCTCTGGCCCGACTCTCACGGAACAAAGTCCACGCGACAGCGCTCGCTCGGTCTCGTGCAATTATTGAATTTTTGTCCATGATCGCGATGCAAAACGACCGGCTGCAAGTGTTGGCTGTAACGTGCATTTTGAATCTGGTCTACCATGGCCAGGTGTTCCCCGATCGAGTCTTTCTTGGCGAGCCTCATGCTGTTCAAACCGAACTCGGCGTGATGAACGTGGTCAACAAGCTCGCATTAGTGTCATCCACGATGCAATTCGCTGCCGAAGCGCTCTTCAACATGTCGTTGTATCGCGTCAGCTGCTCCGGTGCATTACGCGGAGGTGGTGCTGAGTTGCTTTACACACTGACGTTGCATGGATGCAAAACCCTTGAAGAAAGTGGAAGCGCGAGCTCTCGCCACGTCCTGGCTGTAAACACACTGTCGACCAATCCACTTTCGTCGCCAACCATTGCGTCGAATACAGCGGCCATCTCGCTTCTTCATCTCATTGCAGAAACCCTGGGGAATTTCTCTGCATTTATCGAGTTCCAGACCATTGTCAGCCTCCACGGAATGAAAACACTCATGCTCCTCGTTGCAGGCCCCTTGCGGGACTTTGGAAGCAAGTTTTATGGTGCGACTGCAGAGGATCGTCTCAAGAGAGTCGCAATCTCGTGCTCGCGCGCACTGGCCAATATGTCGAGCAATGCCGATCAACGCAAGCATCTTTTCCAGCAGGACGTAGTGGAAATGGTTGCGCGGCTGTTCCTCGTCGACCGCCATCGCTTTCTTGAGCCCGCAACCGAAACGCAAACATTTCTACGCAATATGGTTCGCACGATCAGTAATTTGAGCTTTGATGAGGCATGCATTGCGCACTTTATGGATTCACCTCAGGTTCTGCAGCTACTACACCGGATCGCAGTGACACGATATAATGATGTATCCAGTGACTTGTCGCTTGATATTACCGAGGACGTGAAAGAAGACGCGTTAGTTGCGATCATCAACATGGCGCAACACAGTGTGTACTCCAACGACTTGCTGCGCACCTTGGATGGTAAGTTATTGACCATTGCTGCTACGCATTCGAACCTTTCGCGAAGACTCAAGTATTCCTATGCCGTTGTGCTGTGTAATATGCTTTTCGAGAGCCGTCTCCAACAGATTATTTACGGAGACCTCATTGTCAGCGTACTCATTGATGGATTTTACTTTTTTGCAAATGGAAATGAAGAGACAAGCACGAAGAGAGCCCATCTAAAGGCAGCCAACCTGGCATTTGACGATGACCAAGAGAGATTCATTGCTGGTATCTGTGTTATTGCAAGTGAGATCATGGATCCAGTCAAGATGGAACTTGTCGTGGAGCTTGTTCTTGATTGTTTGATGCAGCAAGCCGAGTGCATACCGGCCCATCGGCGGATGATTACATGTATCGCAGCAGCAACATTGTATTCACTTGCGCGCTCATCGACCCAGCGAGGGGATACAAACAACATCATTTACTCACTCAAAATTGAGTCTGCATTGGTAAATATTTGCGAGCGCTCAGCGGCATGTATATCAACTTTGGTTATAGACGGAGGATGCATTCCCATCGTCTGTGGGGTGACTCAAGCATACTGCGCCGCCACATTGTACCACCTCTGTGCATCGGGTCACGCTAACCAACGCGTGATTCAAGCTTTGATCACTTGCAGTAACGCCAACGAAGAAACCCAGTCTTTACTTGCGTGTGCAGCATCATTCGCGATCATTTCTTTCACTGCAGAGGGAAGGCAGCAGCTAGTGTCATCTGAGCACCTCGCCAAGGCACTAAACCGACTTGGACGCACAAGTCAGGTCGAATGTCAGCAATATGCAGCGATCGCGGCGTGCAACGTGTCTAATGTGAAATGCATCTGGACTTCAACCGAGCTGAAGGATTTCATTGTGGTCACTTTGTTGCGTGCGCATTCACTGCAGGCAAAGCAAATCCACGCCAAGACTCTGTGCAATTTACTTTCACATCCAGAGACACGGCCGAAAATGGTCGAAGATGGAGTCCTTTACGCGTTAATGAAACTATCACAGGTCATGCTATCCCGAACAGCGTCGCCTGCTGTCCCAGAAAGTAGCCATGCAACCGAGTATTTCGATGCACACAGCCCAAGCCATTTCACTGAAGGAGTCCAAAATCGTATGCCAGAAAATTCGGTCGAGGAAGTCCTAAAAATGGGATTGCAGGCATTGTTCAACTTATCGTGCGAACATCAGTACCATCAAAAATTGCTGAGCAATGGTGTGATGACATATTTACTAGCCGCAGTGCCGGTACGACATATGCTTAACGGCGCTCTAATGGTGCCAAATTCCAAAACGAGCGATCAATTGCTTGGTTCTTCTGCCTCATTGCTGCATTCGTCTGCTGTGAACTTTTCTTTGGACGCTGAAAGTCGACGGTGTGCTCTTGGGATAATTTGCAATCTATCAAGCTACGAAGGGAACCATAAAGAACTCATGAACTCGCAAGTGGCTGATGTAATAAGAAAATACGTCGACCAGGATGTAGAGACTCGTGCTTCTGCGTCCATGGCTTTCTATAACCTCAGTTGCAATCAGCCGTGGGTAGAGATGCTTTGTGAGCGCAAGACTCTGCATGTGTTGATATTATTTACCCAATCGGACCATCGAGTGGTAAAGCAGTTCGCCATCCAGGCATTAGCCAATTGCTCCCTTGTTACTGATTCTCTTCACTTGTTTGGTGAGCTTCGTGTTCCAAATGCTGTTTTCAAACTTCTGGATACCGTAACAATGGAAGCGTCTCAATCTTCAACAATTCATAGCACGCAATCTTCGCCAAGCGAGATGGATGCTTGCATGGCTGCTTTAAAGTGTTTGCATAATGTGGCTATTGACGATGCATTGGCTCTGAATCTAATGGAAGAAATGGCGGTATTCCATTTGCTTCAATTACTGGAGCATCGAGCGATCGGAACTGACGAAGAGGCATGCTTGATATCTGCAGCTATGGTTAGTATTCTTGCCGGAAAGCCTCAATGTGCGGAAGCATTGCTGCATCAACGTGTCGTCAGTTTATGTGCTCTCCTGCATCAGCGGCACGAGTCAAACATTGCCATTGCGTTTGAATGTGTTAACATCTTGATGAAAATGTCGACATACCAGCAAATTCAATCCAGCTTGGTTGATACACAGGTCATTCACGTAATTGTTAGTATATGTACGTCTCATCAGCGTCAAAGCAACGCCCGCATTCGTCTTTGCGGTGCTATCACGATCAGAAATTTGACGCTCAGTGTTACTGAGCATTTATCAATGTTTTATGGCGATGAAACCATCGACGAGGAAAACGACTTGAACATCGTGGGGACAGATACGAAACATGCTCGAAAGAAGCAAGCTGGTAGTCATCACCTTGGTCGAAATACCTCAATGGGTGATTTGCCCAAACAACAAATCGTAGAGGAATCAGACCATGATTTGATCGTCAGTCGACTCACAGAGCGACACTTGCTGCACGGTGTTCGTTATTTTCAACAAGAAATTGAGCTGATGCGATTACCAACGAGTTCGTATGCTTCTTGGGCAACCAATGAGCGAATATTGCATGAGATCTGCGCAGCTGTTGCAAATTTGAGCACGATACAGATATTCCGTACGGCGATGGTGAATTCGGGGATGATATCCACCATTTTACAAGTCTACGAAGGCTGTGAGCATGCCAACCCCACTCGAACCAATCACGCGACGCAATTAGCTCTGCTCAAACGTATATGCGCGTCAACATTACATCGACTAGTAGTCGAGGAGCACACTGCAATCGATAGCCACGGCTCGCTAATCCCAAGTCTGCTTTCAATTCTTTACCAAAGCGACGAGGAGCTACATCAAATCCGATACGAATGCGAAAAGGTTTCAATTTTTACTCCCAGCGCCAGCTTCCGAGCGACACGTCTCGCGTCCGCATCTCCAATTCGACTTGGGCATCTCATAGATGGATCGAACAACAGCGAAGCCAGTGATAAAATGCTGCCCATAGGGGCAGACTCCAAGCAATCCGAACGGCTGGTCGGCTCTGCGAACGAAGTGCTCCTGTTGGCCACATTCACTCACTGTGTGCGCCAGACGTACAGAGAGCAGAAGTGGATGGTCTTCGTGCTGAGAACCACACTTTCATCATCAATCACGCCATATCTTGAGAAGAAGACCTTGCGGCCGATCGGTCTGCCAAAGCTCTCGTTCCACGACATCGATTCGACACAGTACAGCGCCACGCGGTCTTCAGCATCATCCAATGTCGCTGGTAATGCAATTGGGTTGCGAAACTCGTTCAACGCAGGCACTTTAGCCAGCTTGGACTTGGACGGCAGTGGCGCATCGACAGCATCAAGCGCCGCCGCTAACCATAATGGCGCGTACACTCTAGCAGTCCACATGGACAAGCATAATCTGCGACACGAAGATCATAGAGATGACTGCGATCAGCCTGTCAAATCAAGCACACGCGGCCACTCAGCGCCACATTCCAACAACAACAACAATACCACAAGTTCATCGCGCCCGGGCACCGCGGGCGACAGCGGCACCAAGCACCTGGAGGACCAGCAGGAGCTGGATTCATCCATCCACCTGCGCAAGTTCCATCGGCACATGCGCATGTCCAGGCGCAATCACCGGCGCAACCCCAACAGCCTCTCGCTGCTCTCCATCGGCACGTCCTGAGAGTGAATGTGCAATGCGCGCACTTGAAGTATGGCCATACCGTGCGTCTCTATGCGGCAATTACCAATATGTCCCCATTTCATGGTTCGGAATCAGTGTAATTACCCAATCTAGCCAGGTACATATCCCCCTAGGTCAGTCCCACCCTCGCATCAGCGACTTGCAGTAAATTACCAGGATAGACCACCCCTTAAAATGATACCGCACCACCCACAGCAGAACGACCGCGCGAGAAGAAAACCAGCGGACGGATGCAGCAGCAGCAGGATGAGGCCGCGTTCCCGCGGTCCAAGGCCGTGATCCTCATCGGCGGACCCAACCAGCCGGGCAACCACTTCCGCCCGCTGTCGCTGGACCTTCCCAAGCCGCTCTTCCTCCTGGCTGGCCACGAGATGCTCTACTTCCACGTCGAGGCCTGCGCGCGCGTGCCCAACCTGCTCGAGATCCTCATGGTCGGGTCGTACGACGAAGGACTGTTCGCGCGCTTCTTCGACTCTATGACCAAGCGCTTCAACGTCAACATGCGGTACCTGCGCGAGGACAAGCCGCTTGGCACGGCCGGCGGCCTGCGCTTTTTTAAGGACGAGATCTTGCAGGGCAACCCGGCGAGTCTCTTTGTGCTCCACTGCGACATTTGCTGCTCGTTCCCGCTGAACGAGATGATGCACTTCCATCTGCGCCACCAGGGCGAGGCCACAGTGCTGGGCAAGCGCGTGTTCCACGACGAGGCCAAGAAGTACGGCTGCCTCGTGCAGGATCTGCACTCAAAGGAGATCCTCCATTGGGCCGAGAAGCCCGAGACCTTTGTGAGCGACATCATCAACTGCGGCATCTACCTGCTGGACGTGACGCTGCTGGACACCATTATCAATGTCGGCAACGAGATCAGTCGCCAACGACTGCGCAGCGAGTCCAGCGCCGAGGCCAACATTGAGTACGACCTCAAGAAACTCTTCCCGGAGTTTAACAACCTCAACAACCTCAGGTACGTCACTCTCTGGAATCCATCAGACTGATTTGCTGCAAGAGATAACCCACGCTTCGCTTGTAGATTGGAGCAGGACGTGCTATCGCCCTTGGCTGGACAGGGCTCGATCTTTCTCTACGAGACTGGCGATTTCTGGTGTCAGATCAAGACCCCCGGCATGGCCATCACGTGCTCGGAGCTGTACATGCAGCGCTTCCGATACACGAACCCGAGCGCTCTCAGCTCCACGGGAGGAAAGCTGTCGCCTCAAATCGAGGGAAATGTGATCGTCGATCCGTCGGCACAAGTCCATCCAAGTGCGAAATTGGGACCGAACGTGTGCATTGCAGCCGGTGTGACCATTGGTCCCGGTGCTCGTGTGGCGCACTCCATCATTCTTGAGGGTGCAACGATCAAAGACCATGCTTGCGTGATGTTCTCGATCATCGGCTGGAATTCCATCATTGGACAGTGGGCACGCGTCGAGGGTCAACCCCCGAATGCGTCGCAGATCCGCGTCAACTCAGCTGAGACGGCGCTCGTGCGTGATGTCACGATCTTTGGTGTGTCTGTTGTTGCCAATCCCGAGGTGATTATTCGCAACTGTATCGTGCTCCCGCACAAGACGCTGGCGCAGAGCTACCACGATGAAATCCTATTGTAAGAGACGAGTGGATGGCGGCTGAGGCCATCAAGTGAGCAAACAGGTGTGAGCACAAGTGATATAATAAATGGGAGCTCCCAGTGAGTGACTGAGATTTTTTACTTGGTACTGCTATTTTATATCTGAGAAGGACACATGAGTGACTCGATTTTTCTTCAGCATCCTGAAAGCTCCAGTCACTGTGGCAGTGGGGCACTTACTTCAGTTGTGTACCTTGCCCCCACTTCGTCGCATGCATAACGTGCTTAATATTATTAGAATGAAAACCGACACCAAGTGCCTCGATATACAACTTCAATCTTCCGAGAACTTTAATAATATCAGAAAGTGACATATCTCGTAGTCCCAGTTTGTCATTGTCGTAGCTTGATTGCGGCACCACACTTTGAGCTGAGCTCATGGCATCGTTCGTGGTGGACCAAAGAAAAGAGCAGGGGCCGCACCGAGCTGGGAGAACGTTTTCTTCCCAGCAATGTAGCAAAGCGAGCGCAGGCGTTTATTGGATTGAATGAGGATGAGTGTTCCATTCTCGAGCAAGAGTTGAATCAACCTGATGAAGGCGCCTTGTTGGTCCTCCGCGTCAATTCCAGTTGGCATGGTCCGATTGATTCTGGTGCAGTGCTGACTGCGATTGCAACGTTTGGGCTGGCTCCGGGCAAACGCCGGGACGAACACGACGGTTGCTTCGGATGGATTTTCCATTTCGACAACACTGACGAGATTGTGAAATGCAGGGAAGTGATTTATCGCCAGTTTAAAGAGGCATTTTGCTTCAGTGACACGAGCATGGCCGTTGCTACTGCTTTATTCGGAACCCCTGCTCCTGCAGTAAATCCGTTTGCAGAGCCGATGGCCCATGCCGCTATTGCGCTTAAGGTGGACGTCCGCGAGGTCGATGTCTGTACTTTTCCGTTGTTCTTTGTCTGGTAGAGAGAGAGATGAGTTGTCAATGCCAGACGTAAAACATCGATAATACTTATCGATGGGGAAAGATTCCGTTCGAGTGGCGAGTACTACCTCATCGATGAAATACTACTCACTTGTACTTGTAAATTGTGGTGTTTGAATAAGGAATTACTCCAATATAACCCAACAATACTGCATTATAGAGCAAGTAATGTGCTCAGCGCCATACTAACGGATGCAGTGGAGAGTTTTCCAAATCAAGCGCAGGCGTCAGGTGTCGACACGTCTTGAGGAGAAATTCAATCGATCATTAAAAGATCTTGGGCTGCATGTCAAGGCATAACGTAATTTATTTAGGCGCAGTGCTAAAGTTTGACATGGAAGCGTGGCTGTTCCATTTCGACAACGTCGCAGCTATTATCGTTGCGAAGCAGATCCCTATCTCAGACCCAGTGGACGGCGTTACAGTAGTGAGATTTGGCACGTGGTCCCTCCGCCTGCACGCAGAATCAATGGACTATGCCTTCGATCGGCTGCTTGGGCGGCATTGACTGTAGAACACGTAGCATCCGTCTTCGCGAAATATTGGCCCTCGATGGATGATGGCAGACGTTCCTCGTCTTGCGAGCTCAGGGGCCAGCTCTCCATGAACAAATGATTATAAGGTAAGACTTTTGCAACCTGCAGTCATTTTTTACTCTCTAGAGAGCAAGAGCGTCTCTATCTCGTGCCAACCTTTGACCTCGTAGATGATCTGCTTTCCCTTGGCTTTGGCTTGGGAGCTGGCTGCGAGAACATCCGTCCATACGCTATTGGTAGGCAGAACTTCTAGTCGGACGTCGAAGAGGCTTGCTACAGTATCCATCAGCGTAGGTTTCTCAGAGCAAGACAGAGCGAGTGCAATATCCGCGGCTTTCATGGCGAGCAAATCGTTGACCGAGTCGCCGACAAACACAGTAAACGGGAGTTGCTGTGTCTGCGCTTCCAATCGTTTGCTGATCGTACGAACCCAATCGGCTTTGTCGAAAGGCGATTGCACTACAAGGCGGATGCCACCAGTCGAGACGCCTTGTTCATCCATTTCGAGCTCTAAGAGTTCACGGAATGAATCGTTATTATAGGGTACATGGAGGCAAGCAGTGCATCACGCACCGTTGGCAATGACCTCCATATCAATTGCACTGCCTTCAAGGCGTGCACTCAGCATCTGCCACACGAAATCCGCGCTCCAATTGCTCGAAATCACGCAGAAGTGGTCAGCGAGCCGAGCAGCGCTATGCCAGCCTGGCCTCAGATCGATGTGCTCAGCCAATGCTGCCACATCTTGCGCGTGGATTCCCTTTAGTACACCAGTCTCCAGTACGCGGCGTAGAGATCGCATGTCTTCTGCTGCGTAGCCATCCAGAAATGTGTCCAGCGCAGTCTCAATGGCCTGCTGGGGCTTCGGCTGCGCAAACGCTTGGTCCAAAAACCTGGCCGTATCCTCCGAGTATTGCGCCACGAGAGCATTCACGCATGCGGTGTGAGCCTCTCGCTGGTGCCGGTTGGGTTGTCGAGCGTTAGCGAGATCGAACAGCCAGTGGATCGTGTCCTGCTTGCTCAGCGTCTCGTCAAAGTCCGCGCACAGCACCAGCGCTCGTCGCCATGCCGATCTCTGCATCAAGGTCGTCAAATGAGATATGTGTGTACTGCGCAAGGCCTGTATAGTAGCCCCTGCGGAAGTTCATAGCGAGAACGATGCGCATCGGTCAGATCAATCGAATCTGGTCAAATGTCTGGGCAATGGATTTGGTGTTGGGCCCAGAGCAATACGCAAAGCAGCATTAGAAGCCAGTGACGTGTTTCCCATGACGATCTCATCTCAGCCTGATGGTTGTCAAAAGCTCTGTGGGGAGTACTGTAGATCACTTGAATAGTGCTCCTCCTGCAGCGCTGAGGATTCCAGAAGAGCTCATGGCGACCAAAAGCGAGACGCCCGGCCAGTTCAAGCAGCGCCACAAGCTGGAGCTGCGTGTAAGGAGCTGCTAGTGGATGGAGTGTGTGTGCGTGCGCTGGGAATGATGTCGTGCCACTGTAGCAACTGCAAAACGACGTCAAGCTGCTGCAGAAGAAAGGCAAGAAGGAGAAATGGAGCAAGAGCGAGATGGAGCAGCAAGTGCAGAAACTCGAGAGTGATGTGGCCGAGCGTCACAAGCAGGAGCTGGCAGCGTTAGAGGTGATAATGTCGGTGCATTTGATGAAAGCAGAAGGCTGTGCACGTGGTCTAACGATTGGTACTGGCTGCGCGAAACAGGAGGACAACAATGCCGATTCGGACGAGACGGCAACGACCCCAGCTGCTGCTGCTGCTGTCGTAGAGCAAGCAGTTGCAAAGCCTGCGGCTGCTGCCGAGTCGTCCAAGAAGACGAAGGCCCAGCGACGACGAGTGAGTGGATCCGTTGATGACAAAATGCGCATGGAGCCTGCTGTAGTTATAAGCAATCGGCCGTTTGACGTTCACCAGGAAAACAAGAAGAAGCAGGAGCAGGAAGAGCGCGAGCGCATTGAAGAGGCCAACAAGAACGTCGTGAGTGAGCGACAGATTGAGGCGGACATTATCCTGGGCAAGCTCCGCCAGCACAAGCTTGTGATCAAGGACATTCCGTCGGACGGCCATTGCATGTACCATGCCGTCGCCGACCAGATGAAGCAGCACAATATGCCGATCATCGCAGACGTACGTTGTCCTCACGCAGCAAGGGTGTCTCATGTGTTTGTATTGACCCAAGTGTTTTGCTCTGCAGGAGCCAGCGTACCAGTATCTGCGCCGCATTACGGGCGAGTACATTCGTGCGCGACCGGATGACTACATGCCGTTCCTGGCGCTGGATCTGGATTCTGGAAAGTCCATGGAGGGTACGTTGCGTTCATTTCACGAGTCAGTGTGGCTGCTGTTGTGCTCAAGTTCTGTGTCTATGCAGAGCTCTTCGAGGAATACTGCGATCGCATTGTGAACACGTCGGATTGGGGTGGCCAGCTTGAGCTGCGTGCGCTGGCGTGTGCCTTATCGGCACCCATTCACGTGTTTTCGGCCGAGTCGGACGTGATTCCCATGGGCGAAGAGTTCACCGGACGAGAGCCCCTCAAGCTCACGTACCACCTGCACTACTACACGCTTGGCGAGCATTTCAACTCGGTCATGCCGGCGTGAAGCGTGTTCTAGAGTCTGCGACTAGAGATCTCGATCACAGTAGAAGGAGAAAGGAAGTCCAAGCATTGGCTGGTTGAGATAAATTAGGTGGATTCTGATAATGCTGTCCTATCGCTACAGTAGTTTGATGCAAGCGCTTAAGCCTGCAGGAACGGCTGCAGAGCGGCCATGGCTTCAAGGCAGTGCTTCGCCAGCACGGAATCCCGATGGCTCGCGTGTTGCAGCAGCAGAGACCCGCCGTCGCACTGTTGCACTGCTTTGGGGCACAGTTTGCTGAAGCACACCAGTGACCGAGCGCACTCTCGCAGCAGCTCCAGCGACCGCTGCGTGGTGTCACTGGATTTTGCCAGCAGCCCCGTAACGATCTGCACTGCGCGAGTCAAGTGGTCCACGGGGACGGCTGGGTTCGGGAACGACACGAGCGCCCGTGCAATGTTGGCCAGCGCACTGACAGCGCAGCGGGCCATCTCCATGTCCTCCGATCCGGCAGCGGTGACCAGCGGCTCCAGAAGCTCCTGCTTGATAGCCAGACGGGCGCCTTGCTCGTCTTCAGTGAGCATTGCGAGCCCAGCGCAACCTTCACGCTGGGCGTCGATGTACTTGGACGTGACCATGATCTCCATGGCTTCGAGACCAGATGACTCGCGGCTTGGATTGGCGCCGAAGGCTCGCCAGACCTGGGGGCTGAGCTGGGACGATGAGGAGGTCGAGGACGAAGAGTCCGCCGTGACAACGAGCACTTTCTTCTGGCCACCACTCTGCGGACAGGCCGAAGCCTGCGGATCCACCCACTGGGCGAGCTTATGGTACAAGACACTGTAGAGGCCGTCCCAGATGAGCGCGCTGCCGCTGCGGCGCTGGAACTCGACCAAGAGGACGCCATGCTGCGTCGTATACACACGCACGATAAACTCCACGAGACTGTAATGCACGTACTTGACGCACTTGAACTTGCACTTCCACGGCTGGAACGTATACTCCACGTCGCACTGGTTGAGCGCCTGCGTGATCTCCATGACCAGCGCCGACGACGTCTGCGCGCGGAAGCAGTGGAAATGGTACGGGTCCACTGGGTACGGCGCCGACGGCAGCGCTGGCGCCACGAGGCGTGATGAGCAATGACGCTCAATGTCGCTCATGCCATCGTCCGAGGACGGAGTCTGGTCTTCCGAGAGCAGGGAGGAAGCGCTGGACCGTCGGTCATCGATGCTGAGGAAGGAGGAACGGCGACTGGTGCTGGTGGTGTCGGTGCTGTTGCTGCTAACGGATCGACGGCGTCGCAGACGCACGAGCCCCAGCGGCGGACCATTGTCCGACACGGTACGTACGCGGCAGCTGCGAAACTGCGGGATCGCCATCGTTGGCGTTGCCGCGGAAGAAGAAGAAGCCGCGGGCGTCATGGCGTTTGTCTCCTGTTGCTGTTGTTGTTCCTGGGTCGGGGGCAAAGATGCGGCTGGCGTGATGGCTGAGGAAGAGGCTGCGGAGGGCCGTCCCGACTGCCGCGGACGCATCTCCGTTGGGTGGCGCAGGCTGTGGTAGCGCAAGTGGCATGTGGCCGCCATTCCGAATGGACAATGAAGAGGAGCAACAGGCGCCACCACTCGAGCAGCTCCGCAGAAAAAAAACTCAGTTGCACGCAGAAAAGGGACGTCTCGGCCGATTCAAGGAAACAGCTGGAAAATGCGAAGAAGCTTCCGAGACTAGGTCTAGCAATTAGAGGAAACAGGAACAGACCCTTTCGCTTTTGAACCTACACGGATCCATTTTAGCGCATTTATAGTCTAAATACCACTAAATTGCAAGAATTATCACGAAATAGGATCAGGTATTTTGACCAGGATGTGGAGTTGATCATAGTGAAAGTGCATGCGCTTCCTGTCCAACGGATGGCGCGGGGGAGAGGACGTGAGCAATCCAGTGCCAGGGCCTTTAACACCAGCGTTCGCTTTTCGCTGTGAACAAAGCAACCCCATGTGGCCAGAAGGAACAGTGCCCAGCGGCCTTGCGAGGCGACGGCTGAGTTTTAGCAGTTGGCCCTGAACGTGGGATAGGATGGGTCCGCAGTTGGCTGGTCTGCAGATCTTTAGGCGGTTGACGTGTTCGAAATGAACGTTCACGGAAGGATGCCAATGGGCGGATTCCCGCCTGTTGGCCTCTGTCGCGCGATCTTTCATAAATTCTATCGCGCAGCCGCCTGGTCGAGCGGGCGGGCGCTCCCATGTATCAGGCAGCACCAAGGCTTGCAAGCCTAAACCAAAACTCCGACGCTTGCAGGATGGGCCGATTCCTCAATCCATGGCCATAAAGTCTTGTTGCGTAACGATCTTGGCAAGTGTGAATTCGTACCGTACCCCAAAGATATATCAGAACCTATATAACTGTTAAATGTTTGTTGGTTGCATTATTTTATCCGGTACGTGTTCATTCGGTCAGCGTTGTTAGAAACATGCATAAATTGCCAATCTATGTAATATATAAAAGCGTTCTTTTACTAAATCGTCGCACTGGCTAATTCGGAGCGTGGTAATACGCTTCGTCGTGGCATCTGCTTACTGCTTATAAGGCTTCCTTCGCTCTCTAGACCGCGTCAGGATGCAGTTCACGGAGCTGAGCGAGCTGAACCACGTGGTGGAGATGATGCGCATGTCCTCGTGCAACAGCCCCACCTTCCACGACCGCCAGGACTCGGAGGTCGACCGCATCTACAACTCGTCGCCCAAGATGGAGCTCCAGCTGCGCAACTCGTGGATCGACAAGCTCGCGTCCTTCAAGGCCCCGCCGCCGAGCGCCAAGAAGCAGTCGTCCTTCAACAACAAGAGCTCGGGAGTGGTCGCGAGCAATGTGCCTGCGGTGGCCAAGCCCCCCGAGAGCATCAAGAAGCCGACCGTCAAGGACGCGACTGCAGCCGATGGCGCATCAACAGCAGTGGCGAATGGAACCGCTGCCACTGCGAAGACCACGACGACGAACGCCACCAAGAAAGGTAATGAGCTCAGCTACCAGCCAGTGCTACTTGTTGATCTATTGCTGATATGCTCACCTCGTGATCCGGTTGTGTAGATGATGCAGCGAACGGAGCAGACAAAGTGGAAGGCAAGGGATCGGACGACAAGAACTCAACGCTCACGTTCGAGATCGAAGAGGTGCTCCCGCTCTCACAGCCAGAGGTCTCTGTGCTGGATAAGCTGCTCAAGGGCGGGGCGGCTGCGCCTCTGGGTGCCAAGCCTATCAACATGATGGGCAACGATGGCGCTGTGCTGCATCTCACCATTTATCTGCCCACGCGCACCGAGATGAAGATCGATGTACGCTCTTCCTGTCGTACGTTTGTGTGGTCAGCAGTCCTGATCTGACTCTGTGTATCCATGTATTAGCTCTACGATGTGTCGATCGTGGACGAATCGATCCAGGAGATTCTCCGCCAGCATCAGGCAGAGGGACGACAGCCTCCGCTCTATTACGGCCATCCCGAGTGCTACGAACTGCGACTGCACGATGCCGATGGCTACCCAGACGAGGATTTCCCAGGTTTGATCACAGCGCCAGGCTGACTTAGCATTCCACGGGACTTCCTGACGCTGAGAAATGCTGTAGCTCTCGATCGATCGCGCAAGATCAAGAACTTTGGAGACGCAGGTGGCCACGAGTATTGCCTATGCGAGCGTCCTGACGCGTGTCCGC
Organism: Elongisporangium anandrum; assembly: GCA_023337935.1. Taxonomy (NCBI): domain Eukaryota; phylum Oomycota; class Peronosporomycetes; order Pythiales; family Pythiaceae; genus Elongisporangium; species Elongisporangium anandrum. The sequence continues at coordinate 49,931 of JAADXR010000062.1, forward strand.
CTACTGGAGATCCTGTGGCAGGTATGATTTTCCTGTTTATTTGCTTGATGGTATGGTAGATTCCTCACTACATCGTTCAGCAAACTCGGGAGCGGCGGCGCCAGCGCAGCAGACTGATGGACCAACGGTGGCCAAGCCAGCTCCACCCACGACTGAGAAGGCTATTCTCAAGATCTTCATGTACGTAGCGTGTGTCGATGCACAGGGCAACAGCAGTTCTCTTATTGGCACGGGGCTCGTGTGCTTGCTTTGCTAGGCCCAAGAGTGATGACTACACTGTAGTGGCTATCGATGGCACGACTATTGGTCAGGACCTGTTGCCAACGCTCAACAAGAAGCATCGACTGCAGCTTTTCCAAGACCAGTACGTGCTCAAGATCAGCGAGGCCGATCGCGAACGCCTCGACTTGGCTAGCGACGAAATCGATTTGCAGACCAAGCTTCGTCCATTGAACCTTCACGAAGTCACGCTTGCCACGAGTACTTTCTTCCTCCCTTGCTGCTTTGTCTATTATGTTAGAGTAGCCATGGCTAAACTGTAGTGCTTATCTGCTACAGAGCAATACGCTGATGCGCCGCAGCTCCCAGTGACCGTCACGAATGCCGTCGAGGACGGAGCGAACGTGGATTCCCGCACGCGTCCGCCGCCAGAGACGTTCATGTTTAACGATGTCACTGCAGCCATGTTCAAGGAATGGCATGTTGTCAAGAAGAACAAGTACGGCAAACGTCAGCAGCGTATGCTGGGTATCGATCTCAACAAGACGTACAACCGCAAGGTCGGCGAGCGCGTCATCAAGTCCCGCAACACGACCAAAATCGTACGTACACGCCTTGGGATTGATTGTCGTCTGGTGTTTGAACTCGGGATCATGACGCGATTGATCTGCGTACGTAGGCCGAACGACCCATTTCCAGCGTGGAATGGGTGCGCTTCATGACAGATCCGACCGACTTCCAGATCTACTTCAAAGACAACATCGAGGAGATCATCACAGACTACACGGCCGACTCGCCATACGAATGCGGTGCGTCTCTCTGTGCAATGCCTCTGTGCAATGAGGCTCTTGACTGGTCTGACGCTGTTGTTTCATGTGAACAGCCGAGATCGTGGCCAAGCTCAAGTACATCCTGTCGCGACGAAAGTAACCTGCCACATCAAACCCACGCTGGTGTTCATTCGCTCGATGGAGAGAGCGTAGTTGCACGTGTCAAGTCCTTCCTTAATCCAGCTACCTTTGTGAGTCATGCTGTATCGTGATCCAATGCTTCTTGGGCTTCAGAGTCTGTAGCTGTGGGCGCATGGACCAAGGTGCGAGAAGTATGAACAATAACTAAGTGGTATTTGGCGTGTCTCAATTTTATTCCCTGGTTACAAACCCCATGCCTGAAAGAGCGGCCGAGCGAAAGCCGCGAGGGCCAGCACTCGACCTGCGCATCGATGCACGGCAGCGGACCAGCCCCATGGAAAGGCCAGCTTCGCTGCCATGCTGCATGATAGTACGTCATCCAAGCGCAGCTTAGACCTTGAAGCCACGGCTTTTTCGGCGACCACGAGCGCGTTCGAACTTGCGACCCGTGCTGCGCACGTACGGCTTGACGTGGTCGTGCGTGTGGACCGATTCAAGCGTCGACTTGTGGCCGAAGTGCTTGTACACCTCGCGAGCCGTGCGGACACCACGGAGCAGGACCGTGTTGGAGCCCTTGGGGGCACGCAGGGCCAGCTGGTCAAAGCTGAGGCATTCGCCACCGGCCTTGATGATGCGAGCGCGAGCGGTCTCGGTGAAGTGCAGCGCAACGATCGAGAGCTTGGGCACAGTCAGGAGACGGATGTCGTCCGTGATGGTGCCGACAACGACGGCGAGCTTGCCCTCGTGTCCCTTCATGTAGCGAGCGACGCGAGCGATCGACATCGGGGCCTGGTTGGTGTTCGACTGATAGAGACGACGCAGGACGATCTCGTTGAACTTGGCATCGGTACGGCGAGCCAGGAAACGGTACAACTACAAGGCACAATCAGTCGCATTAGCCTCGCGCATTGGGGGCTGGAGATGGTGGAAGAGAGGACATACCCGGACGAGCAGGTTGAGGTAGACGTTCTCCGACTTGGGGGCCGTACGGTTCTTCTTACCGACGACCTTGCCACCGGCAACAATATCGATACCCTGTGATCATAGAACCCATGAGTCTCGAGCTCGATCATCCATCGGCTGGCAGTGGCATTGCGTAGGCAGGCAGACAGACAGCTAGCTGCAGTTAGGCGTGCAGACTCTCGTGCTGCGGCGTTCTCTGCTGAAGTATTGTCGCCTGCGTTCCTGTCATGGCTGCTGTAGTGATCTATTCGTAGCTGCTGGCCGGATCCTTTGGATCTGCTGCCTCTCTGGAGGTCGGAAGAGCGGGCGGATGCGGTCGCCATGCCATGCAATGCTGCTGCTGCTGCCTGCCTGCCTGCGCCTGGCGTTGCCATGCCCTTCATTCATTCATAGGCACTTACCATGGTGTAGTCTTAAAATTGAAACTTGATGAAGACGACGCCGCAAAAAGACTGCGATTCGCAAGGGCGGCGGCTAGCGGTTGGTTCCCAGTGGCCACCGCACTTTTAAGCGCCTCGGGCCCGCGCTCCAATAGCAACTGAACCGGACCGGTTTAAGCGCGCGCTTAAATTCCGCTCGCCTGGGTGGCCGAGCGCTGTTTGAGTGCAAGTAGGGCAAGGGTTGGGTATTTAGACTGCATTTCAGCCAATCAACAATGCGAATGGAGCGAAAGTACTGTTCGTGGTTGCGTAAAGTACGAGTGTGGCTTCATGCACTCATGGGCGCTTGGATCGGTATCTGCATGCGGATGACGGCCGATCTGCATGCCTTCAGCTAGTAGAATGCCCCTCAATTAGTCCGCCGCTTAGTGTCAAACTACTTTGAGGTTGCATGTGATCTGGACAGCTCACTGTGGCGCGTGCCTCCATTGGCTGCACTTTACTCATGTGGTCCACACTATAGAAACGCATCGATGCGTGTCAACGACGCCTCATTTCCTACCCAAGCTGCTCATGACGGCGACGCAATCCATCACGCTCGAGTGCGTGGCTCCTCTCTCCATACAAGACACATGCACTCCTGACTGAGTCTTCTGTTTGTGTGTCCTCAGGCAAAAGCTGCTTCCGCTGGCAGAACTGGACGCCAGCGTGTCCAAGCAGTTCCCGGTCGTGGTCGAGCGCCAGTCGCAGATCGACATCAGCGCGATCCAGAAGCGCATCAAGGCCGAAGGCGAGCAGCTCTGGGACCCTGCGCACCAGAAGGACAACGTGCCGATCCACCGCGCCGGCCATGACCGCTGGGGCATCGGCAAGGTCGTGTTCATCTTCTGCGACGACTACATCAACAAGGTGTGCACGTTCCCGTGGTTCCACGCCTGGAAGAACGAGCTCGAGCCGATCTTCGAGCAGATCCAGATCCCAGTCGAGCGTGTACGTGTCTGTCTAGCTCCTTGCGATGGCGCTATCGATAGAGACTGACGCTTGGTTTGCGCAGGTGATTCGCTGCATTCTCGCCATCATGCCGCCCGGTGCCGACGTGCCGGTGCACCACGACACCGGCTCGTGGGTGAGCAAGTCGCACCGCATGCACATCCCGATCTTCACGAACGAGTCCATCGACTTCCGCGTGGGCGCGAACGAGCAGAGCATGGTCCGCTATGAGTTCAAGCAGGGCCACCTGTACGAGCTCAACAACGCCAGCAAGCACCAGGTGCACAACGGCTGGGACCAGCACCGCGTGCACCTCATCTTCGACTACGTGGAGCCGGACTACCCGCTCACGCACATGAAGCTCACGCCCGACATGGTGCTGCACCAGACGCGCCGCACGCTGGACCTGGCCACGGACCACGGCAAGCGCCCGGCACCGTCGTTCATGGTCATCGGCGTGCAGAAGGCCGGCACCACGTCGCTCTACGACTACATCGCGCAGCACGACCTCGTGGTGCCTTCGAAGCGCAAGGAGACGCACTACTTTGACTGGCGATGGAACACCAAGCTGCCGTCCAGCGCTTCCTCCCGCGAGGCCGCGCAGAAGCACCACGAGTACTACCTCAACTTCTTCCACAAGGACCTGCTGATGAAGTGTCCGTCCGTCATGACGGGCGAAGCCACGCCGAGCTACCTGCTGGGCGGTAGTACCGTCATCGACCGCATGCAGCAGGTGATCCCGCACTGCAAGAAGATCCTCGTGATCGTGCGCAACCCAGTGGACCGCGCGTTCTCGCATTACTCCATGACGGCCGACACCAACGGCACACCGGAGCAGCTGCGCAACCGCGGACACCACCACCTGCAAGGCCGCACCTTTGAGCAGATCGTGGACGACGAGATCGCTGAGCTGTCCAAGCTGGGCGTGCATCCGGACATGAGCTTCGCCGACTTCGACGCCAAGATCGCGCAGAAGTCTTTGCTCAGCGACCACGGAGCGCACTCGTACCTGGCGCGCGGCCTCTATGCTCTGCAGTTGGCTGGTTGGATTCAAGCCTACACCAAGGAGCAGGTGCTGATCCTCGCGCTCGATGACATGAAGACGGCTGATGGCCTGCATGTAAGTGTTTCGTCTCTCTCTCTTTTGATGTGACTTCACACCTCTTAACTCACTGTTTGTTCTCCATCAGGCGACGATGGACAAGGTGTTCTCGTTCCTGGAGCTGCCGCCGCATCGCATTGAAGACGCGTCGGCTAAGAACACGCGCAGCTACGAGTCCATGGCGCCAGGCGTGCGGGAGAAACTCGCAGCCTTCTACGCGCCGTACAACCAGAAGCTCTACGAAGTGCTTGGTCGCGACCTCGCGTGGTAGAGTTTGCACCGAGAGAGCAATTTGCATTCATTATGATTTCTTTTTCAGTAGAATCTCTGTTTCTGTCTGCTCATGAAACAACTGGCCTTGGAACTTCGTGGCCATGCGGTCAGCAGCAAAGCGGGCCTGCCGCTCGGCCGCCTTGGCCTGCTTCGCCCGCGTCTGACAGAGGAAAAGCACGTGCTGCAGCTCCTGGATCTGTTGCCGGAGCCGTTCTTGGTCGCCAGAGACTACGAGCGCTTCGTACTTGTCCTGCCAATCGCCGAGCTCGCGTTGAAGCTCCTCGAGCTTGGCTTTGTTCTTCTCGATCTTCTTGGTCAGATAATCGCTCATGGCAGATGAGCTACTTCCATCGCCAGAGCGGTTGGTTATGCTTTTCCCTTCCAATCGATCGGTCAAGACCTGTACAGTGATCTGGAGTTGCGTGAGCTCCTGGTGCGCCTGGTACAGCGCCCATTGGTCCTCTTCTTCACGCGACAGCTCCATCTGCCGCTGTCTGCTCTTCATCTCGCGCTCTACAATGTGTGCGTCCTTGCCGCTCATGCGTTGCTGGAAGCGTTGTTTGCTCTGCACAAAGCGCAGCTTTGACTGCAACTCTGCCACTTCTTGCTCCAAGGATTTCTCCTCTTGCGTGCTTGTCGCCAGCTCCTGACTGCACTGGTTGTGGTCGCTTTTAAGAGCTTCCTCTTCTTTCAGCAGCAGCTCCAGCTCCTTTCTCTCGCGTCGGATCGATCCATTAGATAAATCCGCACCACCAGCTCCGTCATAATTGCTCTGTCTGGTCTTTTTGCTGATAGAGGCGACGCTAAAGACGGGTTTTGTAGCAGTCGCAGCCTTGTCGACCGCATTGCGAAGACAATCACGCAAATGCTGGTCCTTCTTGTTGAGGATCCCAAGCCTTGTGGCGCTCGTCTTGGCTGCAAAAATCTGTGCTTTCTGGTCTGCGATGCTCTGCTGCAGCACTAGGACCATCTCCACGACCTGGTTCTGCTGCTGGTACTTGGCCTGGGCCTTTTCCATCATGTAATCCTTCTCGGCCTGCTTCATCTGGCGTCTATCACGCACATAGGCCTTGTCAGGATCGTTATCCTCGTCGTCTTTGGCTTGGGCGTCCCAACACATCTTCCTTCCCTTCCCATAGGTCTCTGTGTTGCGAACGATCGCATGCAGACGCTTCTCCATGGCCTTGTTCTCCATACTCACCTGGTACTGGAACTTGCTCCGATTGACATGGGAAGACGCCTTGTGGCTGTAGGTCATTGTGCCTCGCTGGGGCACCACTTTGCGCTGCTTCTCTTCAGCCTTGGCCTGCGCAAACTTCCGCCCTTGGCGCACTTGATTGCTCTGCAGCTTTTTAGCAAAGGCTCGGTTGTCCTGCTCGACCTTCTTCTCGAATTTGCGGCGGTTGATGCTGCTGCTGCTCCGGTGTGCATTCAAACGGCGTATGTGCTCCGGAGGATCTCGAATCGTGGTCGAAGGAGGAGCTTTCCTCGTGCCAGCAGATCGTACAGACGTCATCGTGGAACTCTTGCGTGGGATTGTGGCCTGGGCACTGCTCTTCCGCTTGAGATCCTGTTCGTAAGTCGGCTGAAAGTTGAGCGACACCACCAGTTCCGGCATATCAAAGTCGCTACCATTGCCTGTCAGTGGCTTGCCTTGACGTGACTGCAGTCCAAGGTGCCGTGTGATGCTCGGAGACGCTACCAGAACCTCACGAAGGATACTCTGGAGTGAGAGGGGCGCTTGGCCGATGAAATCATTGCGACTGGCACCACCGGATGAGCTCGAGTACACTGTGAAGAGCAGGTCGCCACGTAGTTGAAACCACGAACGGCGCTGCTCTGGAGCGACACTGGGAGGTGCCAATCGCAGCTCAAAGGCGCCGTCTGAGGTTGACTCGTCGTCCTCGTTCCAGATCGGATGGCTGGACCGAGAGGTGACCGAAGTGGAAGCGAGCGCGTTCTTGCAACGAAGCATGAGGTTCGTGTTGTTGGTCTCACCAGCTTCCACGAATGCGATCCGTACGAACGCATTGGGGCGATCAGACGGGTCTCCTCCACTCAGATTGGACGCTCGAAGCACCAGACCGCGCAGAATCCCGCTGATCGGGAGCAGTGTGACCGATGGCTCTGGCTGAGTCTGCTGCTGACTTGGCCGTTTGTCAAACATCAATGGCGCTTCGGACATGGCGATTGACTGGCTGTCTTCATGGTCACTGGGCTCTACTTCCTCATCCGTTCGATCCTCCAGCAGCTCACGATCCGATTCATTTGCTTGTTCAGCATCTTCTTCTTGATCCGATGCGTTCTCTGTCTGGTCCTTCGCCTCGTGCTCTTGATGCTCAATACCACGCACATCGTCGTCCAACGCGTCCACAATGTCATCCTTCTCTGCTTCTGCCTCTTCGTCATCGTACTCGTCTTCATACCCTGGAGACGCAGGCGGCTCCATCATGACAGGCGCTGCCCCTGATCTGGGCACTTGGACAACCTCCACCTGCTGCGTCTCGTCCTCCCACCGCTCGTCTCCATCGTCATACAGCACAAACACGCGCTGGTCCTCGTCCACGTCCTGCACAACGCCACTGAACCACTCGCCCTCCTCCTCCCAGTACACGCGCACACGCAGGCCGACCCACTCGCGTCGCTTGCCCATGAGGCGTCTGTTTTGCGAGAGTGTTGGTCAGTGCCTCATTTCGGAAAGAAAGAGAGTGTTGGTCACTTTGCGATGGAGCGGGAAGTCTGGTTCCAGTTGGTGGATGCACAAACGCGCGGCCCGTTTGCGGAGACCAGAGCGACTGCAGTGCAAGTAGCTGATGATGTCTACAACGTTGACAGACTCGGCCGCAAGATCCAAGCGGACTATGACCACACACAGCCTCCAGGACGAGACCTTCTGGCTCATGTAGCACCCAGTCAACTCAAGATCTACGCGAACAGAGCGTCGTATGACGACGAGAATGGCCAGCCTTTGGATCCGCGCGCGTCTTTGGGTGATCTTGATGAGCAGGAGACACTCATCGTGAAAGTGCCGGCGCCGGTTGTCACGAGGAAGCGAAAACGCTCCGACCAGTCGATTCTGGATCAGTTGGAAGCACTTGAAATTGCCACAGACGAGTTTCAACTCGATGCGCTGGCGGCGAAGCAGGAAAACCACGATCCGGTCGTGATGACGCCTGGACTGAACACATTTTGGGACGGTTTTGGTGATTTCCCCAAGTCCTATTTCGTTCGGATGGAAGTAGTGATGTTTTGGACTGCGGTCAAGAGACTGCTTCCAAATGTTGGAAAGAAGCGCATTGTGATTGTGGGCTCGCCTGGTGTTGGAAAGTCGTGCTTTCTCATGCTCGTGGGATTTTACATGGCGTGTGTCGAGAAGAGCAAGGTGCTTATCATACGTCGCTTGAAAGAAGGAGATCAGAAGAATTCGGTGGTGCACCTTGATGGTCGAGGATCGTTTGCTCGAACAACCAACCTTAGTCGCCGCGATTTAGAAGATCTTCGCAAGGAAGACAGATTGAAGGGCGCAAGTGTGCTCGTTGATAGATATCCACAGGCAGAGGTGAACATCCGAGACGAGCTTGACCCATTTCATCTCCTTGCGACCTCATGCCAGTATGACACGAAGCAGGATGACCCTTCGATTGTGGTGGTTTTACCAGCGTGGCAGCGTGATGATCTGCTGCAGTATGCTCGTTTGACCAATTGGGTGATTGACACAGAGTTACGGAAGACCAAATACTTGAGTGATTCGACTTGGCCCAAGCTTGTGAATGAGCAATATTTCTACAGTGGTGGGAGTTTGCGCGAGTTTTGCAAGAAACGCGATGATCTCAGGAAGAGAGTTACGACAGATTGCGGCAAAGTAGGCAATAACCAGGCGTACCAACTGGTGTACACTTGTGGAGGCGATCGAAGCAATGATCAAGTGGACCGAATTCGTCGTCATTATATTACTGACCGCAAGAACGAAAGCCACTACTCAGATACTGCTTTCTGGAAAGTCTCTTTGGATTCCGGGTATGCAATGAAGTTGTTGGGGCGGTATGTTGGTATGGAGAAACAATTGGAAGTGTACAAGTATGCACAATCGATCGGTGCTGGGTTCCAGGATACTGCGTACGAGATGTTATTGCACCATGCCGTCCACGAAGCATTTGTGAAGAAATCACCTGTCGTGTTGAAAATGCGCAGCGGGTCGTACTATGAAAGGATCCAGATATTCGTTCCACATGTGCAATGCAGTGCGAGACTGAAGAGGCGTGCTACACTTGCTTGGCCAATCTAACCGAGAGGACTTACTGGCATCCCGACTATCCATTCTTTCCTTTCATTGACGCAGTTGTGATGTGTGAAGCCTTCAAGCGTGGAAGCAATCACCCAGAGACGATCATTGCGTATATCCAGGCGCATCGCCTGAGTGAGTTAAACAAAGCGCTGGAAAAAAATCCAAACATCGCACAGATCAAGCGCGTCTTTGTGGTGGTTGGCCCAGACGCTGACATCTGCGAGGCATTTATACTGCGTGATGCTCCAAGCGCAACGAAGATTCTGACAATGGTGGGCTGTTTCGACCCAAATGAGTTTGAGAGACAAGTACGAGAGGGTAGGCTAACAGATCGTTCAACTTTGTGATTGATCCTGCTTCATGTGACCACTTCGGTTAGACATGTCGGGCCTAGTATAAGGTGGTTTGTGTGACACATCAAACCCAAAAGTGTACCAATTCGCCATCTATTCCTGGCTCGGCTTCTGATCCGTCGATGCTAATGCTGGCTGGACCAGATCGCATGGAGTTAGGACGTTGCGCAGGCCGCTGGCAGACGCCAGTACCCGCTCATCACAATCTCTTTTGCCTGCCCAAGCGACTTCCTCCCCAAGCTCGCCCGTAGTCCCTCGCTCTCCTCTCGATCGACGTCCCCCAACGCCGAAGCTCCCGAAGGCACGATGGATTTCTCGCAGCGCATGAAGGACCTGATCATGCCGCCGGCGCCACCCACCATCCGCCCGAGCAACATGACGGCGTCGGGGGCCAACTCGACCATTGTCGTGGGCGATCTCGCAGCTGCCGTGCCGAGCGCCAAGGCAGTCGCTGCGTCGTCGCCGCCTTCGCCCATGGCTATTGACTTAATGGGCGAGCTCAAGGGTGTACGTCGCGCGCCGATCAAGGAAGACGCCGTGGAGCCAGGCGATCTCGGCTCGATCAGCCACGTGCGTGTGCCCAAGAACGTGCAGACCCGATCGATGATCACCAAGGCGCTCAAGAACCACTATCTCTTCAGCTCGCTGGACCAGGGCGAGATCGACGAGATGATCGACGTCATGACCATGGTCACTATCCAGGCTGGCGAGCCTGTGATCACGCAAGGCGCTACAGGCAACTGCTTCTTCATTCTTGAGAGCGGCATGTGCGACATCGTAGTGGACGGCCAGCTCGTGGGCAAGTACAACAACGGCGACGCCTTTGGCGAGCTCGCACTGTTGTACAACTGCCCTCGCGCAGCCACGATCCTGGCCACGACGGGCTGCATCCTCTGGTCGGTCGAGCGCACGATGTTCCGCAAGATCATGGCCACCACGGCCTCGGCCACACAACTGGCTCGCGTGAACTTCCTCAAGAACGTCGAGCTATTGCAACGACTGAGCAACAACCAGCTGCAGAAGGTGGCGGCCGCGCTCAAGCTCCAGCGGTTCAACGACGGCGAGTACATCATCCGCCAGGGCGAAGACGGCAACACGTTCTACATCATCGTCGAGGGCAAAGTGCGCTGCACGTCGCGCAGTGCCGTCCCCGAGGCCGTCGAGAAGGAGCTCATGTTGCTCTACCGCGGCAACTACTTTGGCGAGATGGCGCTCATGCTGCACGAGCCACGCCAGGCCAACTGCATCGCTGTGGGCAATGTGGACTGCTACGTCATGGATCGCACGCAGTTCACCAAGCTGCTGGGCCCTCTGCGCTCGCTCATCGACCGTCAGATGCGCATCCGCGTGCTGCGCAGTGTGCCACTGCTGTCGTCGCTTACGGACGATGAGCTCGACATCCTCGCACACGCGCTCAACGTCGTGTCCTTTGAAGACAAGAGCAAGATCATCCGCGAGGGCGACTCAGGAGACACGTTCTACATGATCTCGGACGGCAAGGTGAGCGTGCAGAAGTCCGGCTTTGAGATAATGCAGCTCCGATCGGGCGAGTTCTTTGGCGAGCGCGCTCTGCTGGCGAACGAGCCTCGTGCGGCCGATTGCATCGCTATTGGTCAGGTCGAGTGCCTCACGCTGCAGCGCGATGCGTTCGAAAAGCTGCTGGGCAAGCTCGACCACATCATGCAGCGCGAGATCCAGCGACAACAGATGATGCAGCAGGCCGTGCTGGGCAAGGCCGACACCCGCGCCGCAGCCCCAGCAACCAAGCAGATCCTGTTCGAGGACCTGGAGAAGATGCGCACGATCGGCTCTGGCACCTTTGGCCGCGTGCTGCTCGTGCGCCACCGTCCGACGAACCAGGCCTTCGCGCTCAAGTGCATGCAGAAGGCCAACATCGTGGAGACCCACCAGCAGAAGAACGTGCTGTATGAGAAGGGCATCATCCAGGAATGCGACCACCCGTTCATCCTGAAGCTCTTCGAGACCTACTCGGACGCCAACCAGCTCTATATGCTCTTTGAATTGGTGCAGGGTGGTGAGCTCTGGTCGCTGCTGTACGAGAAGTCCTTCCAGGTCGCACGAGGCCTCGCCGGTGCGTTTGACGTCTCGGTCGCTCGCTTCTACGCGTCCAACGTCGCTGAATCGCTCCGCTACCTGCAGAAGATGGAGGTCGCGTACCGCGATCTCAAGCCCGAGAACCTTGTGATCGATAGCCAAGGATACCTCAAGATGGTCGACTTCGGATTCGCCAAGCACGTGCCGTACTACCGCAGCGGCATGCTCATGGAGCGGTCCTTCACGCTCTGCGGTACGCCCGAGTACCTCGCTCCGGAGCTGGTGCTGAACAAGGGCCACGGCAAGGCGGTGGACCACTGGGCGCTCGGCTGCCTGCTCTACGAGCTCATCGCCGGTCGCACGCCGTTCCAACACAACGACCAGAACAAGATCTTCGAGAAGATCATCCAAGGCCGCGCGCAGATCAAGTTCCACCCCAAATTCGACCCGGACGCCAAGGACCTGGTGCTCAAGCTGCTGGAGCCCAACCCGGCGCTGCGTATCGGCTCTTTGGCCGGTGGCATGCAGGACGTACTGAACCACCCGTTCTTCACCAACGCCAAGTTCGACTGGGCTGCGCTCGCCAAGAAGACCATGAAGGCGCCGTTCGTGCCTCAGCTCAAGGACGCGTTCGACGCTGCCAGCTTTGACGCCAACGAAGACGCCAACGTCCGTCCGTTCTACGGCAACGACACGTTCGAAGGCTTTTAGAGTAGACATTCCAGCCTGCTTGCATTGTTTATTAGCGACCAGCATCAGAGGAGTCGTAATTATTTCCTAATCGTATAAGACGAGCTCGAGCAAATCGAGGTCCATCCTTTTCTTTCGTGGGCAGCTCAAGCACCTATTGATCAATCTCACGATCTTGAAGTCTATCACGGAGCACAATACGGACACGGTGTCTCTAGGATTGCTTGCAGTTCATACCAACATCAATTCGCTACAACCAGCCCAATCACGATGAGCAGCGATGAGTAGCCACGCAGCCGAGGTCTTACTAGTTGATTCGGCTCCAGATGAGGCAGTCACGGCCGTCAAGGTGGTTTTGCACGTGATGTTCCCACAACGACTCATTCGACTTCTTGGACGTGTCGCCTGGATGCGAGACTCCATCAGTCCACAGCACCACGGGATTGGAGTCCTGGTCCCACTCGCAGCACGGATCACCGAGTTCTTGGCCGTTGGTCTGTCCGTCTCCGTCCGAATCAGCATAGCAGAAGACAGTCGACCACACGAGTCCCGTGTATTCAAACGAGCGGGCGAACTCATTCGTGTCCCCACCGCCACTCGGATCCGTGTGGCCGAGAGCTTTCACTCCGCGGACTTTGGCTCCGTTCGGGAGCTTGGCGACGTATTCCTTGCGCGCATCAGCGGCCAGATGGAAAGTCACCAGGAGCAACGCGAAGAGAGACGTCTGGACTGTGGAAGGAGTGAAAGCCTGCGAGACAGGTTGGTTCTGAGCCAGGCACCGCAAACGTATGACGACGTTTGGTCGAAAATCACGCTTCAGAAGATTCTTTTGAGAAAAGGGCCGTTTGTATCGCATTCTGAACGCATTTCTGAAGATATTGTGCATGGATTCCGTCGCAACAAGAAACACACTTCATACGGATTGATCTCACGATCGTAAAGTCTATTATGGAAGTATGGAAGCCTGAGCTCTTTACATCGCTAAAGCGATTGAGATCGCAACGAGCAGCGATGAGATCAGTCCAATAGACGAGATCGTGGCGGGTTCAACTCCAGAGGTTGTAGTCGGGGTGGAGGATGTGGTGGTGTTGCACGTGACGTTCGCCCAGAGCGTCGGGTCTGACATCTTGGAGGCGTCGCCTGGATGAGAGACTCCATCGGTCCACAGCACCACTGCATTGGAGCCCTTGACCCACGCGCAGCACGGATCGCCGAGCTCTTGGCCGTTCGTCTGTCCATCGCCATCCGTATCGGCCTGACAAAAGGCCGTCGTCCACGTCAGCCCCGCTGAATCGAAAGCGCGGCCGAACTTGTTCTCGCTCCCGCCGCCGTTTACATCCGTGTGGCCAAGGGCTTTGACTCCGGGCACTTTGGCTCCGTTCGGGAGCTTAGCGACGTATTCCTGGCGAGCATCCGCGGCGAGAAACGCGGTCGCAGCGAGCAAAGCGAAGAGAGCGGCTTGTGTAGCGGAGGGCATATTGGGGAATGACGAACTGGGCTGAGAGGATGGGGACAACACGACTGGCCCCTAAAAATCCAGCTGCTGCAGCCGTGGAGCTGATCAGGCATGGGACTGTTCAGCAAGTCGCACGTTCTGGTGGTCTCATCTTTCGAAAGAAGCCTCTTTAGCTGTGTCTTCAGAAATGCGTTCAGAATCCTTGCGTGCGACACGTTCACGTTGAAGCTGGTTGTGTGGCTTCGGGAACTCCGACCTGATCAGACGCGTCTTTTTCCCGGAAGGCTCGGATCACCGTCTGCTGAAAGCTGCAGGTGTGGATCTATCGGCCGGCTGTCTCTTGGCTTGAAGCCTTTGCCTCCATTGCTCGAATCGCGACAGATGCTGGCGCAGTCCGCTGGGAAAGAGCTTATCCCGGAAGCCTGTAACGTTAAGCGGCGTCCTGTCCTGCATGTTAAGTGGCTCCTGGGAGGCGAGTTCACATGTTACAGCTTCAATGGCTCCCTCCATGGTCACCTTCTTAAACGTACATGATCGTCTTGTTCGTCTTCCAGCATCGTAGAAACCTGAGCCTAGAGAGCCATACATACATGAGTGGCCTGCACGCCTCACTTGGAGCCACCAATCGTACGTGGCAAAAGGCGTAGCTGTAATGAAGCGCAGTGCTGCCTTCTGAATCGACTTGAGTCAAATCGCTCTCCTCTGCGTGCTCCAGCAGCGATTCCATCACGTCTTCCTAAGAAATCACCTAATGAGTAGTATGACGAAAGTAATGGGTTCAGCCTTTGCGCACATCGCCCACACACGCAGCGAACATCAACGGCGTGACGCCCCACTTGTCTCCTGCGTATCATCATGTTAAGGTTCCAGACAAATGGAGAATCGACAGCAAGAACCAAGTCCCAAGATCGCAGAAAGGATATCGATAGACTGAAACCCGCATTCACGAGCACTTTGGCGATGTGGCCGTATCGCGTGCGAATGTCCTGCTCCTGAGCTGACCTGTTCTTCTTCTCTGCTGCGGAGCGAAGCCGACGAAGGGCGTCCATATATCCTTGAAACTGACAATAACAGACCAGAAATGTGTCAGCAAGTGTGAGCATGTCAAGCTCGATTGGATACTGTACCGTCAGATGAAGCGGCGTGCGGTTCGATTGTGGCGTTCTTTCACTCTCTGGACTCACAGATCCGTCCTTTTGTCGGAGTTTTCGTTTCTCCTGAGCGCGGTTCAGCAGCTTGGCCTTTACGCTATCGACGTCTCCTGTGTAACAAGCACTGAACAGATTCTGCAGGAAATAATGAGCGGCACACTTTTTTGCAACGATATCGAAGACAACATTTGTACCGTCGTAGCCGTTCGAACATCTTGAGTGCTCGCGAGATGGCACGGTTTGCGGCCATGGCTGTCAGTGGTGTCTATCCACAGTCGAGATTCGGCATCCCACTGCACCAGGAATGAAACCAAGTCGATGAACCCTCTCGTCACTACCAATATTAACAATTACCACGCAGTTTAGTTCATTTCAAGGAAATAATACCCATACATGGGTACATGCTCACCTGCAATATGAAGGACGTTGAATCCGTTCTTGTCGACTGTGATCGGATCGCAATTCGATTCGAGAAGCAGCTTGGCAATGTGCAAATTGTTCCTTCGAGTGGCCAGAAGCAACGGAGTGCAGGCGGAATTGTCTGCAAGATCCAAATTCGCTTTGTGCTTGAGCATGAGAGCAGCGAACGCTATTACGGAGTCGCTTTGCTTGGTCACAGACGATTCAGAGCCGTTTTGTCTTGCGGCGATATGCAACGGAGATCTTCCTTTGATCGAACGCGCGTCAACTTCAATCCCTTTTACTACCAACAGACGCTCTGCAACTGCGAAATGTCGTGTGGAAGCTGCGTCTGCACAGTACTACAGGATGCATTAGCTTAAGGTCACGGTCTGAAATTGAGAGAGTCTACGTACATGAAGTGCTGTCCATCCGTTGGTATCTCGAGCATTGACATCGATCTTGCTCTTGAGCAATAGCTCCACAGCCTCCAGATTGCCGTACAAGGCGGCCTTGTGAAGACCTGATTGCAGCCGTGGCCCACTGTGTGGCTCCAATCCTTGTTTCAGCATGGAGAGAGCGTGAATACTCACCCCGAGTTCGCACTCTTCCATGGCAAATGCGTCAGAATGAGGTCCGTGAACTACGAGATTTCGATAGTTCTTTATATCGACAGCTTCGAGCTGATGCAGCAGAAACTTCTGCAGCGGTTTGTCCATAGGAAGCATCAAAAGCTTTCGGATGGCGCTCGTCTTCATGGCCGACACTGCACCAAGACGCAACAGCCACCGGATTTGCTGCATATTGCCTGCTTCAACTGCATAGTGAAGCGGAACGTGTCCAAAGCAGTCTGCATGGCATCAAAATATTAGATTGAGTTGGTTGCCAAGGCAATGAGCGCACCTTCAGTTGAGAGCAGCTTGGCATCAACACGAAGAAGGTTGAGCTGGTGGGATTCTTCATCTAATGCAAGCCCCGATGGATTTATCGCCGCCTAGGTCAAGCATCAATATCCACAGCATGAGCTCATCCGGTCACCTACACCACAAAGCTCAGTTCTGGACCCACGTAATGCAAGAACGTCCGCCCATTTCGATCAGTGGCTGTGCATACAGCTCGAAGATCGTCGTATTTCCGTTGTGTGGCAATTCTCTGAAGCTCTTTCACCTTTGGTGGAATCCACCCACTCCTTTGCTTTTGATCAGTCCACCTGCAATCGCAATTAATGGAATTAACGACACAAAGCAAGATGCCTGTGTCAAGTACCTCTTTAGTTCGTGGCTTCTTTGCATTAACGTCTCCACTTCGCTGTCCAAAATGCGATCGTAGTGGTCCACAACGTGCGAGAAGACTAGATCCTTCACCTTGGAGCTTGATGAGAGTGCGGCGTAGTGATAAAGCGTTCGCTGTTCCGAGTCGCGAACCTCGAGGACCTTTTCTGGTGCCAAAATCTCCAACAGATCGGCCAGGAGCGAGTAGTCTCTCGTCAGCACTGCGTGGAAGAGCGCGATGTCTGAGGCTTTGGGCAGGAACATCTTGGGCTGCAGCCTGTTACTCTCATAGTTAAATCAGCTGCTCATTTCCACGTCCCACAAGAGTGAAATGAAGAAGTTACCGTTCTCGTGTTGGTAGCTGAACGCTGTTGGTTGGAGCAACATCGTCATACAAATCCATAGCAATAGCATTCGAAATGAATGGGATATCTTGACAGACTTCGGTATTGGCGACTGAAGCCTCAACTGGCCGAGTGGCTTGCGCTGTTTCGGTCGGCTCGTCGTCCGAATCAAGCACATTGAAGTCATCATCGTCGTCATCATCGGCCTTATCGCTGGGTTTGATACTCGCATCAGTAGCAACATATCCGCCCTCTCCTGCCAGAACCAACGCAGTTGCTGCCGCTGTGTTGTCTTTTATATCCGAATTACCAGCTCCTTCATCAGATTTCGGCTCTTCTCTGACGGGAGCCGTTGGTTTCTCAGGCGGCTTGAGCTCTGCACCACTGGGCCTGGTGACCAGCGCCTGCTCTGGAGTCTTGGGCGTCTGTTGTTGCTGAAGCCTGGCAAATGCAGCCAGTGCTGAAGGCTTGGTCTCCTTGGCGGCGGTCGCCTGCGATGGCTGCAGCTTCTCCATTTCTCCAAATGGCTTCACCCGCTGGAAACCGAACTAAACTGCGACCAACTAAAATAACCGGTTCGTAAGTCGGCTATGCGTATTTGCTGACTACCTGGTAGTCACTGACCTCCTGGCTGCATTTTTGTGTCACAAGCAGAGCATGACGTCCATTGCGCTCGTACGGGGAGCTGGAAAGCTCCTGCGCCGCAGTGCGAGCCATGGAGCTCCCTCGGTGCGACTAGCGCACATGGGACAGAGTCAGCTGTGCGCGCGATCCATTTCTACGCACGTCTCAGTGATCGGTACGTCGACACAAGCTCATTCAAGCTCTGGAGAGCGTTGACTGGCATGCGTGGTGCTGACGAATGGATCTGTTGCTGCGTCTCTACGTCGCTCTACGCATCAGGTTTGCACTGGAAGACAGACGAAACGCGGCTGCAGGAGGCGTTCAGTCCGTACGGCAAGCTCGAAGAAGGTAAACAACCATATTTGGTTATGGGGCTCACGGTGCTGGCATTTAAGCTGCATCTGAGCTGCTTTGGAGAGGCAACGACTCATTCGTGTGTATCTTGTTCTGCTTAGCTCAACTGGTGACGCCGACTCACTCGTCCACGCACCTCTGGGCCATGCTGGTGTACTCTTCCTTCGACGAAGCCTTTGAAGCTGTGACCGAGATGAATGGACAGGTAGGCATCCATTCCATCCTCTCTGTGCCTACCAAACAGCACAGAGAGAGAGAACGCATCTGCAGGGTATCTGACTCTCACTGTTGTCCTCTGTGCTGACTGAATACTGCAGGAGTTAGACGGACGGCTGTTGCGTGTAAGCATTGTCGACCCCGAACAGGAAGGCGACGAGAACGATTCCCCCGACGACGATAGCGAGCAGTTCTAACGCCAAGGCGAATCAAGATAAAGCTGCATACAACCATCTCAGCCTTGTATCTCTCCCAATCTCTGGATTCTGGTGAGAGCTGACCGTTTTGACCACGAAAGGACGCGTATTCTGGTCGTCCGACCCATCGCCGATCATGGTGCAGCGCACAAAGGAGCACGACCGCTCTCGCGTAGAGCGCAGCTCTCACGGCTTGCCCTCCAGCAGCAGCAATGGCAGTGTGCAGGTCGTACCGACCGCAAGCAAGAAGCCTGTGCGAAGCAAGCCCATGCGCGGTCCAGGGGCGGAGGCCGCCGCGCTGTTTCCAATGTCCGCGCCCTCTGGCAGCAGCACAGACCCGCTGAGGAGAGCTGAGTCGACCGCGACCATGACGCAGGCCAGCTTGAAGGAAGACTTTTGCACGCAGCTGCTTATGGGCGGGTACGTCCAGTCCTTTGTCGACATGTTTTACCTCACGCATCGCAGCGAAGCGCAGACGCACAAGAGTGGAGGGATGAGCGAAGTCGAGGCCATGGAGACCTGCATCGGTTGCGCTGCGTTGGACGTCTCCGAGATGCAGTTTCTGCGTGATCAGCTCGTGACTGCGGAGCACTGGAAGCGCAAGGGGGCGATCCCCGAAGTGCTCAGCGCCTACGACAGCCTCGCGACGTATTGCATGGAAAAGGGAGACATCAAGACGATGCTGTTCTTCTACGAGAAGTGTCTCGAGATCGCGCGGCTGGTCAAGGACGCGATCTGTGAGATGCGTGTGCTGAACAAGATCGGCAGCGGCTACCACTCGCTGCAGGATTTGGACAAGGCGCGCGAGTACCAGGAGCTCTACGTCTCAGTGGCTCAGGTCATCTACGAGCACGAGGACGACGACGAGCTCCGTGGCGAGGCGTTCATGCAGCTGGGCAAAGTGTACACCGATCTCGCGGTGAAACACGAAGACGCACGCGACTTCCAGACCTCCATCGACTACTACAAGAAGATGCTGGAATGCGCGACCAAGGCAAATGATGCTCGCTCGATCGCGCAAGCGCAGTTTAAGATCGGAGCCTGCTACAATGCGCTTCAGGAGCCAGCTAACGCCCTCCCGTTCCTAGAGGCCTACGTGAGTGCTACTGCATTGGGTATCAGATGACGTAAAGACAGTGGACTGACTGGTTCTCTCTTACGATTAGCTGGCAACGTGTAGGAAAACTGGCAATGTGGATGGCGAAGGCAGCGCCTGCGCCGAACTCGCCACTGCGCACGAGCGACTGGAAAACAAGCAGCTCTCGATCGACTTCCTCAACCACTACGTCACGATCGCGACCAAGGCCGGCAGTCTCGTGAACCAAGCCGACGCCTGCCGACGACTGGGCCACATCTACACGGCGTCGCGAGATTTCCCACGCGCACGTGAGATGCACGAGAAGACCTACGAGCTGCTACCAGCCATCCCGAGCCGTCGCGCGGACGCGTTCAATTGCGCGCGCATCGATCTGGGCGCCGCACAAGCCAACGACAAGATGACCTCCCTCCTCAAGCTGGTCAAGGACGATCTCCACGGCCTGCTGGAGTGGAAGAACGCTCGCACGATCCCCACAGCCGATTAGCCTTTCTTCATGGCTACACGATCCCTACAAATGTATTCTTTCGTGGACAAAGAATTCTGAGCACGAGTGTACACATGAAATGTCGTGATTAAGGTGGTCCACCTTAATCCCTGTCCTCGTTCTCTTTGGCTGCAGAGAGTTGAAATTCGGGAATTGGCGGCCCGTGCTTCGGAACGGACGAGGGACGTAATGGACAGTAAGGAACGCAAACGGCAGCACCGATGGGAGCAAAAGAACCGGTGGATGGCCCACTATGAGCTCAAGTACGGCGTCGTGCCCATGGAGTTCGGCCCGCTGCAGGCCATGGACGACGCGCCGGCCATCCTCAAGGCCAAGTGCCGCTTCTGCGAGGCCTTCGGGCGCGAGACCTCGCTGCCGCAGGCCAACGAGGACATGGCGCTCGGCATGGACTTCGCCACGACGCCGCCGCCGTCGTCCGCAGGCTCCAGCGGCTCCGGCATGCACAGCATGGACCCGTCCGGGCTCTCGGGTCAGCCGCTCGCCAAGCGCCGCAAGAAGCGCCAGACGCTCAAGGTCTTCGGGCCCAACTTCCGCACGGACAACCTCGAGTCCCACTTGACGCGCGAGCATCCGGTCAAGTGGAAGGAGTACGAGCGCCTGCGCGACAACGAGAAGAAGCTGTTCTTCCCAGAGTCCGTGGACCTCAAGGACCGCGGCAACGCGAGCGGAGCCAGTGCGAACGGCCATCAGTCAACGGCGATCCACGCAGGCGCAGCCCACGCCACGATGAACATGGGGCTCTCGCCCAGCAGCATGCTCTCCGGCAGCAGCAAGATGATGGCGTTCCCCAGCGGCGCGATGCTGGACAAGGCCTCGATCTCCATGAAGCACGCCATCGGAGTGCCGATCATGGACATGATCGACCAATTGCTCTTCAATCGCCCGTGGAAAGCCAACGCCAACGCCTCCAACAGCGCCGCTGTGGACACCACCACTCCCAGCAGCGCGCACTGGTGGCACCAGTTCATCCGCATGGAGGAGAGTCTCACGGGCGACGTCGTGCTGCCGGACGTCAAGGCCGCCAACATCACGAGCGAGACGGAGGAAGTGGCCGTGGTGACCATCCCGAGCGAGTCCGTGCTCCAGTACGTGGTCGATGCGCTCAGCTCCGGGCTGTCCTTCGATGCCACGCTGACCATGGCGCACACGACGCAACGGCTGATCCCAGAACCCACGTGGCTGGGCGCGCTGGCCAGAGCCGATATCCTCGGCACGGTGCGCAACATCGTGGCGCTCAACATTTCCAGCATCGCCATGCTGCTGTCCGTCTCGTGGGGCTTCTCGCTCGTGCTGCGCTTCGTGACGCACCACTCGACCGGTTACCTGGACATCCGCGTGGAGCTGGCTGTGAACGATGAGGTCCACGACGTGCATCTGCTGGCGGTGCCGCTCGAGGCGCAGAAGCACTCGGCCGAGATGCTGTGTGCTGTTATCGTCAAGTCGCTCACGTGCCTGGACGCCCACGCCATGGAGAAGCTTGTGGGCGTGACTGTGGACGGCGATCCGTACCACATGGACAAGTACAAGCAGATCGCGTTCTGGCTTCGCAAGGAAGTCGCGTTGGTTGCGAGCCAGTCGGCCTTCTACGTGCTCTACAGCGGGGCCTATCACATCAGCATGGTCATGGAGGAGCTTCTGGATCTGTGTCAATCGGATTTCGCCTTCCTGACCTCGCTGGCGGACCTCGACATGCTCTGTCAGACCAACAAGGGCCTGATGCTGCTCATGGGGCCAGCACCGACGACCAACGAAGTGGTGCATTGGATCTCCATCTTCAACACATGCGAGTGGCTGGCCATGCACCGAGAGAGTCTCGTGAAATGGTGCCAGGACCACGATGAGCTGCACCGGCTGCCGTCCAACACGTGGTGGGTGCTGGTCTTTCTCATGCGCGATCTGTTCAAGGACGTTCTCGGAGTCTACAAGAAGCTGCACGAGTCTGCGACCTCGGCCAACGACGTGCAAAGGCATTTGCGTGAGCTCGTGTTCCAGTTTCGACTGAAATTCAACATCAAGACGCCTGTGACCATGAGTACTCCGGGTTCTCCGTCTTCGTCGTCGGCCGAGCTGACGCTCAACGACTCGCTTACTGGCGCGGCTACTGGTCTGACCGATCCGAGCGACTTCACGTACCAGGACTTTGTGAATGCGATCATCCCGCTGGATTTGTTCATGTACGAAGCCTTCCAGCTCAAGTCCATTGATGGTGTTGGGGAAACGGAGCGAACGCAAGTGTACGACCGCTTCAGCGTGCTGATCATGCAGCTGCTGGACCGACTGCAGAGCATCGCGTCCGCTTCGCCCGAGACCTCTTCCGTGGCGGCTGTGACCGTAGGAATAGCAGCAGCAGCTTCGTTTCCAGAGTTCCACCAGTACACAAGCAACATCCCGCCGTCCACTCCGTACGAGCTAATCACGATGAGCAATCTGGCGTTCATGGAGCTGCTCAACAGCCAGCAGCACCGCATTCGCTCCAAATGGCCCGGCAAGGTGTTGACCATGATCACAGAGGACCGCAATCGCATGGTCGCCGACTTTTCGCTGCGGGACAACTTTTATGAGGCGGTGAATATCACGGCCAAGCAGCAGCAGTTGGGCAGCGGCGGCTTTCGAGATATGTGGAAGGTAGCGTCGACGTCGCTGGAGTATCCGTCTCTGTGCAGCTTTGCAGTTGTGCTTGGGACCTTACTCAGCGTGCCTAGCGAGCAAAACGTGCGTGGCCTGGACAAACTGAGTGTGTCGAACCTCGCCCTCGAGGCTCAGCTCCATTCCCAGCAGTTCCATCGAGTCAATGCGTTGCGGAAGCATGTCGATCTGCTGGTATGAAACCACGATTGTTAGCCGATAGAGTTTTGAAGGCGTCTAAGTAAATGAACGAGTCTATCACAATCTCAAAATGAACAGTCTAGCTGTAGTTGCGTTGGTAGAGGCTCAGCTGCTTGGTCAGCAGTTTCTTGGAGTCGCGCGCATCGTACTCCGCCTTGAACAGAGAGCGAAGCGCTTGTACAAGAGCGCGATCAGAGTCAGCGTTTCGTTCCGGAAGGCTCGTGTCAGCAATTGATCTGGACTTGTTTGCATATGGAGGACTCTGCATACTGGAGCTGATGAACTCACTGAGCTCCTGTCGGATCTCCTGCAGCATGATCGCAGACCGGAACGAGGACTGGAAGAGAATCCAGTCGTTGACTCGCAAGGCGATGGTGGCTCCACCGGAGCTCTGCTTTCGCGTCTGCGGGAGCATTTCCAGGTTGTGACTGAACAAACACACGGACGTCGGCATCACGAGATGCGATGTCGGCAGAAAAATCTGCGACGTGTGCAGTTTGATCGCGTACGTGAGGAATGCGCTCGGGAACTGCGTCGTCTTGTAATTGATGGATCCTGGATGCACGCGCACGAGGCCATGGTCACGCTCTCGCAGTAGCAAACCTCGCTTGGCCTCTTGTTGGTTCTGTTCGATGTGAACGAGGTTCGGCGTCAGACCAGCGTACACGATGGCAGCGATGGTGGCCACGTTCTCATTCGTCATCATCTCTGGCGGTGTTGAGTTCTGGCGCTTCGGCAGGAGCCCGAGTTGCGTCACAATGTTTTGGAACTGCTGCTTGAGCTTCGTGATCTCCATGAGCGCGCGGCGACTGAGAAAGAATTGCTGACAGAAGGCCTTCTCCGCCTTGTTGTTCTTCGTCACAAGAAACTGCTGGCACCATTTCTCGTAGGCGTTCACGTCAGTCAGCAGATCGCTTTGCCCCACAAAGAATCTCTTCCGAGCCGATTGCATCTCCGCGTTGCGGCCGAACGGAGCAACAAACGGAGACTTGGTTTCCAGGATCGCAGCACACGTGGAAATGGCGTCAAACACTTGGAAGATCGCTCCCATGAGCAGCATTTTGCCCACTTTGATGTCGGTGGGCAGTTGCGCAAGCAAGCCACCCAGTGGTGTCAGCGTTTCGTCCGCTGGATTAAGAGCGCCCACTTCGTACAGCTCACCGAGTGCGTCAAGAACATTGGACTCATTCGGAGGATCGAGACAGCCACCTAGGAACTCCTGGCACGACGTGGAGACGCCAAAGGTCTTAATTTGAAGACACAGCGACGCCAACGGAGCGCGTTTGATTTCAGCAATGGGCTGCTCATCCATCGTACTGCGGTAGATGGATCGAGGGAATAATCGGTAGCACATACCGCCACTGGTTCGACCAGCACGACCCATTCGCTGTTTGGCGTTGGCGCGGGAGATCCAGACTTCTTCCAGCACGTTGGTCCGGTGAGTCGAATCATGACGCATTTCCTTCATTTTGCCGCTATCGATCACGATCTTGACATCTTCGATCGTCAACGACGTCTCAGCGATGTTGGTCGTGGCGATAATGCGAATGACGCCCTTGGGCATGCGGAAGATGCGCTGCTGGTCTTGAGGGGACAGCGACGAGTGCAGCGGGATCAGATCGAATTTACGCTCGTCACGGAATACGCGATGGCCAGCCAGCATATCAAGCAATGTGCTGATCTCTTGCATACCAGGAAGAAACACCAGAATCGACGCACTGGATTGTTCAACTGCCTCATGCAGCATCGCCGACTCACTCACAAGGTGCTCAATCAGCTCTTGGATCAACTCATAATTGATGACAAACGGATCAATCACGTCGAGAGACTTCAGAGTGCGTTCACTGTACTGTTCTTCCTCCTCAGCAGTTCCCGTTTGTCTCGCTCTGCTCTTGCCAGACTCAGAAGTCCACGTCACTTTCTGGTTGAACGAAGTACCTCCTCTTCCTGAAATCTTGACGACGGTGGATTGCTGAGTCGTCTCAATCGGACGATAGGAAGGCGAGCTCTCGTCCACGATGTACTGTGTTGCTTCCAGCACGTCTTCGAGATAGAATTCCTCAACAGGGAACGTTCGGCCCGGCACCGTCAGCATCGGACAGACGTCTTCGCCACCGAAATACTGCTGGAAACTGGCGGCGTTCAATGTAGCACTCATGAGAATGACCTTGAGAGGATGCTTCCTAGAAGCATTCGCGCCCTTCAGAAACTGGCGAAGAATAGACAGCAGCACGTCGTTCTGCAGATCGCGTTCATGCACTTCGTCCACAATGACGTGACTGATCTCGTGCTCCAACGTGTTTCGCTCCTGAAGTCTCCGCAGCAAGATGCCTGTGGTGCAGAACGAGAGACGCGTGTTCTTGTTCATCTTGTTCTCCAGACGGATCTGGTATCCACAAAGCGAATCCGGAGACGCCAGAGCTTTTTCCCCGAGCTCTTGCGACACGCGCTCAGCCAAACTGATCGCAGCGAGACGACGCGGCTGAGTGCACACGATTTGGCTCGTAGCTCCTCGCTCTTTGTTCACAAGCGCGTCTTCCAGCAGGAATTGTGGTACTTGCGTACTCTTACCACATCCAGTTTCACCAGAAATCAGAATCACATTGTGCGCATCGAGGGCCTCCAAAACATGGTCTTTGAACGAGCTAATCGGTAGTTGTAGCTTCCGCTTGAGGTATTTTTCGTTCGAGCGCAGGTTCTTTTGGAATTGCTGCTTGAGTTTCTGCGAGTAGGCTTTCATTTCCTCGCTCTCAGACTCATCATAGAACTGATCATCAGCTTCAGCACCGCTTATATCGTCAGACGACTTCGCTGCATCCTCCGAATCAGACAGATCGGCATCCCAATCGTCCACATCCCAATCCTCCAGCATATTGGCGGTCGATGGCTCTTTCTCCTCATTGCGCTCTGCATTTGCCTTCACTGCAGTCGCTGGTTCTTCCAATAAGACAATCGCCTTCTTATGAGAAATCTCTGGAGGAAGCTGTGAGTAAATACCGTCAATGAGCGCATTGAACTCTTTCGCTTCTGCGTCGACGCTCGCAGCAGCTTTGACTTCCTTCTGCTTCACCCAGGCCATCCAAATCCCGCGATAGAGCGGAGGCAGCACGCGATAAAGTGGCAGATCCGGCATGAGCGCATAAAGTGCATGCGTAGCCACCATGTCTTTGGCCTCGTCGATGGAGTCGAAGCCGTGAGCGAGATCGCTGGCTTCCGACACAGAGAACTCTTCCTTGTGCGTCTTTCTATCCAAGACAAGCGCATACAAATAACGACGCGAGTTGGCCATCGAGATTCGTTTGTAGTTGGGCCGAGGCCACTTGGTTTTCTGGCAGTGCTCTTGCAAATGGTTACGAGGCGTCTTGCCAGTCCAAGTGGCAGCAGGTGCAGCTCTTCCTGCGGCCTTCTTTCCCTTGCCATGCTTGCCCTTGCTCACAGGAGTTGGTTCATTCGGCACAAGCAACTCTTCTTCCACAGGAGCGCTCTTCTGGATGGCATCAGCGGAGACGATGGTGCTCTCAGCTGCCTCAAGCAGACCGAAGAGGCCACCAGCATCCTCATCATCCTCTTCGGCCTGCAATTGGATGGCCTCTTCCTCTTCTTCCTCTTCGTCCATTCCGAATCCCAAGGGCAGATCATCTTCATCATCGTTGACATCAACTATACTGTCATCTTCAACCGCAGCGCTTGGCACTTCGATCTTCACAACCTCTTCACTCACGGGTTCTTTCTTACTGCTTCGTGGTTCTTTGGCTGCCTTGCCGGATCGCTGGCGGGCAAAGTACTCGGCCTCACTCCACCCTCGCTTGGCCATCCGAGCCTTGAGCTTCTGGATCTCGTCCGCGAGTGCCTTCTGCGCTTTCTTCTTCATGGACTTTTGCTCCTTGGCCTCTTTGCTCACCGTCATGAGATGCGTGAGCTCGTTCTCCATCCGCAAGAGTTCCTTATCGGCAGTCGTTGCCGCCTCCTGCTGCTTTGCCGCTTGTTCAGCTTCCTCCTGCTGCCGCGCTTCTTCCAGCTCTCGCGCTGCCATCATCTGCACGTACTGCTGCGTCCAGGACAGAGCGCTCTTGGTCTCTTCACTCACTTCTCGCTCCGTCGTCTTGGCAGGCAACACCTCTTCTTCTTCCTCTTCCCCCGCGAGCGCATCCCAGCTATCAGCAACCTCCTCCTCCTGCTGCTTCACTGCTTC
Source organism: Elongisporangium anandrum (assembly GCA_023337935.1). Lineage (NCBI taxonomy): Eukaryota > Oomycota > Peronosporomycetes > Pythiales > Pythiaceae > Elongisporangium > Elongisporangium anandrum. The sequence continues at coordinate 76,786 of JAADXR010000062.1, forward strand.
CTCTTGCTCGATAGGCTCGTCTTCCGTCTTGGTCGCTCGCTCATGCACTGTGGCCAGCAGCACTCCATCTTCATCGCTGCTGCTGCCAATCGACTGTTCATTGCGCAACGGCTGCGCACGCAGCAGCGCAGGAAGCTCTTGGCTCGTGTACTGCAGCGACAGGAACTGCAGCGCATCCTCCGCGTTGTTCGTGTACGCGAGCGCCTCCTTGAGCATGGCCGGATCCACTGCGAACTCGTCCTGCAGCAAGCGCACGGCTCGCGCCAGTTGCTTGCGCGACCGCATGGGGCCCGTCACGAGATCGGCCGCCACACCGTTGGGCGCGACGCCGGGGCGGAACTGGATCCGCTGCGTCTCGCGGCGCTGGCGCAGCACCGTGTCGTGGAAGAGCGCCTCATGCTCGCGCGGGAACTCGAAGCCCAGCTCCATTAATGACCCCTTGGCATCCATGACGTCTGTCTGCCTGCTTGCTAAGTACGGCTCTCTTGCAGATTAAGTACGGCTTCAGATACCGGTAAATAAACAGGAGACCGGTATTATGTAGCCATTTGCTAGGCTTCGTATCGGGAGAGGAAGACTGCAGCGGTCGAGCCATTGAACTTCTGGATGCGCTGGTTCTTCTTCAGCAGCTCCACATACACTTGAACCAGAGAGGAGTTCATGACGTTGTCCCGCAGGTCCACAGTCACGATCGCTGGGTGCGAGTGGAGCGCTTGTGTGAGAGCGACGAGCCCGGGCTCCAGAAGCTTCGGCTTGGCCAGCGAGCCCTGGACGCTTGAGTGGAGCGAGAGCGACGTCAGCGTCTGGTTGTCAACAAGCGAGTCGGCGATGGCTCGTGCGCCGGCATCGCCAATGTCGTTGAAGCTCAAGTCCAGCTTCAATAGCTGAGGGAAATCGGCCAGGAGCCTGGCAATCTCAATTGCGCCGGCATCGCCCAGTCCGTTGCGAGACAGATCTAGCGTATGACACGCAGACGACACCGACAGCAGCATGTCAGCAATGGCTGCAGCTCCATATTGGCGGAGACTCCTGCCACTAGAGAGCCAAGTAAGTTTCACAGCCCCAGCACAGGCAATAGAGCACAGGACGTACATGAGCTCCAGCTTGGGCAGATGCGCGAACTCCTTGGTGAATCGCTTGCGTAGATCATGCGCCTGCGCGATGGCTGTGAGCATGACTTTGCACTCGGACGTGAGCGGATTCCCTGCACTCAGATGGATCTTCCGCTGGAGATTGGACGTGAACGCCTTGAGATACAACTGCTTCGCGCCTTCGTCCGTGATCCGATTGTGGTACAGGTTGAGTTCTTTCAGCATCGCGTTTGGCTCGAGTCCCATAGCGAGCCCAGTGATCCCATCGTCTAGGCCAAACAAAATTGCGTTCGTTGAGTTCAGTCGTGAACAATTGGGAAGCTATTCAATCATACCGTCGATGCAGTTGTTGGACAGATTGAGCACGCGGAGCGGAGGATGCAGCGACAGGAAGAGTCCGATCTCGTACGCGCCTGCGTTCCCAATGGAATTCCCACTCAGATTCAACTCCTCCAGGTCGTTCCATCGGCCACAGAGACGCACAGTCTTGAGCGCCACTCGGACGAAATGGTCTGCCAGCGGAGCTTCCATCAGCTGCAGCATGTGCTTGCCCGTGAGCATCAGCGTTCGAGGCGTCGGATCGTCCACTGGCGCTGTCGAAACGTGCATCTCCAGTATCTTCTCTTGAAGCACCAGATGCACTTGGTCGTACAAGTGAGTCTGTGTGGGCAAATTGCGCTTCAAGTGGAGATATCGGAGTGGGAAGGCGGCTGTCAGGCCCTTGAGCACGTGCACAAAGAGCAGGACTCCCTGGTCGTCGATCTAATCATGACGTTTGGTTAGAGATCTATCTCATAGCTAACAGTCATTGGACTCGCTTCACCTGGTTCTGCTCCAGATCCAGCATCGCCAGCGTCTGCGTCTGGTCCAGCGCAAATGAAAAGGCAGCAGCGCCGCGGTTCCCAATGCGATTGCCTGCGAGAGAGAGTGCTTGCAGCTTCATACTGGGAAGCATATCAGCCAAAACCAGAGCCCCGCTGTCTTCCATGGCGTTAGAGCGCAGATACAGCTTCTCTAGGCTGCGGACGAACGAGCATGCCAGCAGCTCTTGGATTGCATGGTCCGACAGCTGAACGCACGAGAGGTCCAGCACACGCAGACGCGTGCGTTCAAAGGCTTGGAACAGAGGTCTTGGGCCTGACGCTTCAGAACCTGATACAGCATTGCGCTGCAGTGGATTGAGCGACAGATCGCAACGTGAGAGCACTGGGCACTTGGCCACAAACGCAGCGAGATGCTGGATAGAATCGGCTGTAAACCTGCATCAGTCAATCAAGCATAAGAGCCTGCATTTATAGCAGCACAAGACAGAGCTTACTCGTTGCTGGACAGATCAAGTTTCGTAAGCGCTGTCCACTTTGCTGCAGGTAATGCACATTGCTGCGTCCAGAAGCCGTCGCCCAGTCGATTGAACGAAAGATCCAAGACGCGCAGAGAGCTCAGCAGCCCCGTGGACGTCGTCATGACGCGCCACAGCGGCTGCGCAATCTCCTCATCCTGCAGCTGGCTCTCGGACAGCAGGATCTCCGTCACAACGCCAGCGCTATGGGTAGCTCTGCTGGGCTGCGACGGCCTGCTCTCGAGCAGCTCCGCGTGCTCCAGCACCTGCGTCTTCTTGGTCCATGGCGTCATCAAGAGACGTAGACCCGTCATTCTTGATACCCTCTCTTTCTCTCTGTTAAAACCGGTTTTGAGCTTGACCAAGTTGATATCACCTCTGAGCTATAAACAAACGGCAGCCATGGCGGCGCCCAAGAAGGTGGCGGCCAAGCTAGCGGAGGGCGACTGGGTCGGTGCGTACGCTGCGTGGAGACGTCTGCGCATTGGCATTAGCTTGGCAAGGTGATGACCATATGCGCGCGCTGCTTGTGTGCTATTTGTAGACGTCCTGGACAACGAGGGCGTGTGGAACGTGGCGCAAGTGCTGGCCATCAAGTCCAGCTCCTCTGTGTGCGTGCGCTATGACGGCTGGGGGCCGTCCTTCGACGAGGACGTGGACCTCAGCACTGGACGGATCGCTCCCTACCACACGTACACGTGGACCGTCAAGTGCTGGGCCAAGTACCTCAACTGGCCTTGGTGGCCCTGTGTGGTGAGCATTCCTATTGCACTGCTGGAGGTTAATGGGGAGCTCACCAACGGCTGCAACTCTACACAGACGACGGTGCGTGCGCCTGGCAACGAGACCGGCATCGCGCATCTGCGTGCCGAGCAGAGGCTCTATTGCGATTTCCTGGACACGCCAGAGCTGGACAAGCGCTTCAGGTGCATTGCATTGGTCCATCGAGGCGGCTGCGACGGTTGGCATTAACGAATGCGTGGCTATGGCAGGTCCTGGATCCAAAAGACCAAGGTCGTGCCGTACGATGACCACTTTAATGAGCGACGGAAGCACACCAGCGGCAGCGACTTTGAAGACGCGCTCATGATCATGCTGCAGTCCAACGCCACGACCAAGTTCCCGACCTTCGTCAAGGGCACGCTGCCCAAGCAGTTCAAGGATAGCCCGGCGGAACACGCGCTCAAGACGAAGAAGTCCATGGGTGAGCTCTGGGTGCGCAGCTTTGCGAGTAACCGCAAGCGCCACGCAGATGCGCATGCGTACAAATACCAAGACGGCTCCAAGATACGAGTGCGCCATGAGGTCAACGTGAAGGAAGAGAAGAAAACCGTGGCGAAATCACCACGCCAGAAATCCTCCGTCCCAGGTATGTTCTCAATGCAGTCGCTTGCTGGGCATTCGCTTTCTAACGTTCAAGTAGACGCCGTTGGCTCTGTGAGCAAAGCGTCTCCACGGTACACGCAAGAGATGCTCGTGGTGCGGACAGACATCATCCTTGACAGCGACGAAGACGACGAGAAAATTTTGCGACCACAGGCCAAGCGTGTGCGGAGGATATCTCCTGGTACGGGCAGCAAGCAGAAGGAAAAGCAACCGTCACGAGTGAAAGAGATCGATCCAACTGACGACGACGAAGAAGATGACGCGCAGCCGATTCCAAGAAGAATATCCCCCAGAACCAATGGCAAGCTCAAAGAGGAGCAACCTAAAACAGAAGCCGTTGCTCCGGTGGATGACGATGATGACGACAACTTGATTTTGCGACCTCGCGTTCGCCGGTTAAGTACAAAACCGGAACCAGAAGTAAAAGAGATTGTATCGACCACACCCAAAGGATCCAGTGCGAAAGGTATACATACATGTGCAGCAGAGATTACTTCTTGACGTGTAGCTCATTAATTTTATTTGATAGAGTCTGCCAAGCGCACGAAAGCTTCACCGTCACGGTCTTCAAGTGCGAATTCTCGAGAAATCAGCGCAAAAACCGAATTACCTGAACTCAAGGCCCAGAAAAAGAGAGTACTCGCATTGTCGACTGGATCAGCAGAGCTCAGTTCTAGCGACAACCGATGGCTGGAGGGTTTCAAGAAGGGCGTCAACCAAGATCCACAAGAAACACCAAATGAAGGTAAATTGGTGGAATCTAATAGTGCATGCTCATTTCTAACACCACTCATACGTGCGCAGTAAAAAATACGAAGGCAAAGAAAGCAGAGGTCCCAAGAGTCAGTGATACAGATGCAACAAGCGCCGACATGGATGTTCAAGGTGCTCTATTTATCACAAGCTGCTTTGTTTTCTTTTGTACTCATGTTGTCTTTTGTTTGGAAGATTTCGATTCTGTAGAAGAGTCAGATGCTGGCAGTATTGAATCCATTGGCGTCGCCGATTCTTGGGATCATGCGCGAAACCATTCCTTCCTTGGTAAGCTCTCCATTGTGTTATCCCAGCCTCGCAGTCGGTGTCTGACTCTAATCCTGAATTTTGCTAGTTCTCGACTACGAACGACCCAATGTCGTAGAAACAGACAAGCTGCAAACAAGCACGAAATCCAAGCGAGCTAGATCCAGGTCTTCAGAAGCAGAGGTAGATTTCACGAAGGCATTAAAGGGTATCAGGGCTAAGAGCGACGACGATGAGCCGCCAAGGAAGAAACCAACAGCAAAGAATACGGCAAAGTCGAAGTCACTGCTCGAGCAGCAAATTTCGATAGCTCTTGGGAATTTGGATGAAGAGAAGGATGTATTGACAAAAAAGTCATTGCCCAAGTCATCAAAGAAAGGTAAGCCGTTTTCCTCGAATGCGGGTAATGATGTCTTCATATAATTAACTTGGCTCGTGGGAGCATCAGGAGGCTCTGCAAAAGCAAAAACTATGACAAAGGAGAGAAAAGACGTTCACGCATCTCGTGCAACTTCGAAGGACTCCAGCAAAGCGAAGTCAAGTCATTCATCTTCTGCACAAGGTACAGTAATTTTGGCACTGACTGCAATCATGTCTTGTGCTGAGCACCTTCAACTCAATACACCGCTTTTCCAATGATGCAGAGCCTTCGGAAATCACTTCGAGAGCGTCGAAGAAACCTAAAAATGCATCCTCTCGTGCTGCCGAAGCGCTTGCGAGTGAGAACCAATCAAATACTGGTGATGGAGACAAGCCGATGGTCTTCTTTCGTCCAACCAACAAGTTCGACGATTCGCCACCTACGAAGCAAACAGGTCCTTCTCCTCTTAGCGGATCGAGCGCATCGGCAAGAGCTGCCCAGGCTCTCGAGAACGAGTTTCTGCGCCATCGTTTTGATCCCAAAAAAGCTGGAATCCGACCTTCAAGCTCGCCTGGTATCCAGTCTTTACGTCATATTGGTCCGTCGCGATTGACGATTTATGCGTCCGATCCTCGAAGTCCTCAACGATTGATGGCAGAAGCTCCTCGTCTTGCGAGCTCAAGCGCTGAGTTCTCCATGAACGATTGGTTTCAAGGCAGATTGTGCGCAAAGTACCTTGGCTAATGCTTTATTAATTAAATGCACATGGGATTTTGACCAAAGGCTCTTCGTAAAGGTCTTCATGTTTCCATCGTCACCAGGTTGACGCCTTTGAGCATTTTGGCATCTCCTATTAGTAACGGTTACACAGATCTGAACCCAAGTCCAGTCAAACGTGACAGCTACTGTACTGTACTCGAGACAACGGTCACAACAGAAACCGGATTTAAGCGGACTCCCCACGGTCTCTCTTAAAAACCTGATTCGCTTTGGATCCAAGCAACCGGAGCATGGCGAGTAAGAGCAGGAGCCGCAAGCCCAAGACGCTGTCGCTCGAGAAGGGCGACTGGCTCGGTGAGCTGCTGGCTAGTCCTAAGAGCGAGAGAACCGCTGCGCTGTCTGACTGATTTCGATGTGTAGATGTGCTCGACAGCGAGGACGTCTGGACTGTGGCGCGCGTGCTGGATTTCGTGTCGAACACAGTCATTCGCGTGCGCTACGACGGCTGGCCGCCGGAATACGACGACGACGTATACATCGAGAGCGGCCGGGTCGCGCCGTTCCACACGTACACCTGGGCGGTCAAGTGCTGGGTCGAGTACGGCAACTGGCCTTATTGGCCCAGCGTGGTAAGCAGATCTTGGAACGGCGCCAGTCGAATGACTGAGCTCTGAGTGCGTTCGTGCAGATCACGATCCGCGCGCCCAGCAGCGAGAAAGGCCGAAAGCACCTCGAGAGCGAGAAAAGGATCTTCTGCGACTTCCTTGACGGCGAAGGCCTGAACGATCGCTGCAGGTACAGTAGTTATGCCTGCAGAGGAGTGGAAGTGTATGCTGATCTCTTGCACGCAGAGCTTGGGTGTACAAGAGCAAGGTTGCGGGCTATGATGATCGCTACAACCAGCGCCGCAGGCACACGAACGGCGAGCAGTTTGAAGACTCCATGTGCCGAATGCTTGTGTCGAGAGCGACGACAAAGCTCCCCAAATTTACCAAGGGGACGCTCCCCAAGCAGTTCAAAGAGTGCGTGACGCCGTCGGTGCTCAAGCAGCACAGATCTATGGGCTGGGATCTTTGGATGCTTAATTTTGCAAACAACAAGGAGCGTCATGCGCTCACGTTCTCGTATCCGCTGAAGCCGACTCCAGCGCAGCACAAGAAAGCGAGCAATGAGCTGATCGTGATCGACTCGGAGTCAGAGGCAAACGGTGCGCGAGAAGCTATTTATGATGAAATCTGAAGCTAACTGTTTGTATTTTTTCTGACGGAATCCGGAACGGAACAAGCAGCGGCTCAAGAAGTGATCCCGCAATTTCTGCCGCAAATGCTACACGTGCGAACAGACATCATCCTGACCAGCGACGAAGATGAAAATCCCAAAGCGACAGCCAAACGCCCAACTCACCACCGCCCGCAAACCCCAAAGAAGGACGCTACAAAGCCTTCGAGCATCAAGAAGACAGGAAAAAGCATTACGCCGAAAAAGAAGCACGGTAAGCGAATTGACTGGCGAATGAATTTTTCAATTTATTGATTTGGAATATGCTGGCTGATACTCCTCTATTTCCTATAAGATCACTTGGTACAGCCTTCCAAGAAGCATAACGGCGGCAAGTCGCCCCGTACGCCGAATCCTGCACCAGTGGCGACTTCTCCGCGCAAGAAAAGCGCCGAAGGAAGTTCGCTTGCTCAGAAGAATTCAAGGCCAACGCAGCTGAGTCCAAGTGGAAAGATGTGGCATTCTGCCATGACGAATGAGCTGGAAAACGAAGAAGAGTCTCAAGGTGCTGTTTGCACTCGATATTGGAACTCGCGTTGTTGTATCGGCTGACACAGATGGTGAAGATGAAGTCGAGCAAGTAGCAGCAAAATCGGAACGCCAGAGAGTGCACACTGCAGCGAATGAACAAGGTGGGTCTGCATGGATGAATGAATGAAGTGGATGCGCTTTCTGAATAATCAATTGTGTTGCAGATGATTCAGATAGTGAATCCTCACTGATCTTAGATGAGTGGGACTCTGAGAATCACTCCTTCCTGTGTACGTGTTCATATCCACTCAGGCTTTTTTTCGAACGGTAGTCTGACTATTTGAAAATCGATTTGGATGCGAGAGAAGCCGCTCAACCAGCGGATTATTCGGATCGCTCGGTTTCTGAACCGCAGAAGAAGAAGAGGAAGAAGGAAAGCACCAACACACGTGAGCTCACGGAACCAGAGAGGCCGAAAACTCCTGCGAAGAAGGCTCAGGCAAAAAAAGCGCTCAAGACCAAGGCTGCCGATCAAGGTATGAAGATTTGCGCTTTTATTTGAAGAGTCATTGTCTGGGCTAACCGATTCCATTGGGTAGATGAGATCGCGTCTCTCTTTTGGGATGTTCAGCATACTGGCTGTCAGCCTGGAGCTTCCAGGCCTGCGAAGGCCAAGGCGCGGTCGGCTTCAGGTAGAGCATTTGCCACGTGAGCAATGAGTGCCAATAGCTCATTCTAGTATGTGTTCAGTGGATGCGCGGAGCCCTGGCAAAGCGGATGGTGGCCAGTCTAGTGGTCAAAAGGGACCTGCAAGGAGTGCTGCATCTCCACGAAAGGAGAAGAGGAAATCTCGAGGTTGTTTTATTATATAGGGAATTAAATAGTGCTGAGGTGAAATGTGGTGCAGTGAGCTTATCGTTGTATGTCTGTGTCTAGCGCCAGCGACCGCCAGGAGTAGTAGCGAGGCGCAGGGCGAGAAAGCTGCCCTAACACGCAAACTGAACTTGACGGGAGTGAAGCGAAAATTGGATCTGTCGGCCAACAATGCCAGCCCCAGTGAGCTGGAACTCGCTGAGGAAAGTTTAGTGTGCGAAGTCGCTCCGGACCACGATTCGATTGCATCTCCTGCGGTTGATATTCCAACCCTGCTTGCAGACTTCCAAGCTGAGGATTTTGGTTTGGGAAGCATTGAACTGTCTCCACAGACGTTCTCGATCGGCAGCTGGCCGCTGTAGGCCTTGATCGGATGCACGAGCTGCGTGGTCACGTGAAGTTTAGTAGTGGTTTGTTTTCCAGTGTGCTGAGTGCAAATTGAATGATAATCTGAGGATCTTTTGCATTGACAAGCCCTTCAAGTCTTCCTCTATTCTTAGAAGAGCGAAGGCCATTCAGACGACTCTGACTTTGGCAAATTTCTTCATGGATAGATTGGACGACAAAGGCGATGCTGACGAAGCGAGTGAACCACACAGAGCGCGTCTTCAACTGCCTCTGTATTCCATACGGCAGCCTCCACTGATCCAGCCGCTGCACGTCTCGCGATTCACTGCCAAATTGTGGGCGAAGTTCAGAATTCATGACCTTGGGCACGAGTGGGTGACGCTATTTCAAACGATAGCCGGCAGGATCGCGCCCAAGAGCACGAGAATGAAACTACTGGTGCCAGACACGATCCTCTTGAGCCCAAGCGGGTACGTAGTTTTATTTCGTTTGTGATTTTTCTGCATCAGGCGCTTGATTGGGGCTCTGCTGTTTTATTGGCGTGAAGGCAGCCCAGCGTTTGGTATTCGACCTCGGCTTCTTCTCATGTCAAGCCCCAGCATATCACGGTTCGAACAGAACAATTTCTCTGTTGGCAATTCATTTATTAACGATTCGTTCCTGTAGCGTACGACGCCCCAAGTGATATTGGACACAATGACAGCAAATATCAAACACAAGACTATCGTAGCAATCCGTCGAACAGGATTTCAGGTTGAGCATCTCACGATCGCTCAGCTACAGGTATCGTGCCCATTTCGTTCCTATTTCATGGAAATTACACAGTCGATTGACTCGCGTGCAGGAGTATTGTCGTGAAATGGAGCACCCGAGGATCGTTTGCCCCACGATAGCGAGCGGTAACAAGCCAGATACTGATTCAATCGACGAAGACCAGCCCAAGCCCGAGCTTCGCAGTTTCTGCTTGCAAAAATACGTGGAGCCGGAAGGAAACGCGACTTTTCTGGCAGTCTGGAGACCTGCCAAGTCTGGATCCGATTTCTCTCTAGCCCAAGAGACAACAACGCTCGCAAACAGTCGACGGAACTGTGATATTTTCCTGTTCAAGAGGGGCAATTACACGATCAACGATGACAGCTCCGATGACGAAGCAATCGACGACGAGCAAGCGAAGAAAAAACTCCGATCAGCCATGCTGTACTTGGATATTGAAGAGGACCGAGCCATTGAGCGAACGCTTCGTCGGAACGGATTCGACGGAGAGAGGATCAATCCGCAACTGTTCCACATGAAGCTGGTTACGTCAGATATTATGAATCGTGTCAATCGAGCACACGAGAATCGTCAGGTCTGTGGTACGTTTGCTGCTGCTTCAGACTCTTTCTTGTATTCTTACGCGTTGCTCCTATTCAGGGATTATCTGCGAGTTCTTTTTCGGCGCAGTCGACAAGAAGCTGTACTTCTCAGCTCTGCTTGGAATTCATTGGGAAAATTCGCCTTCGTCGTGGGAAACGCTGCGCGATGTGGATTCGATCTCTCGAATGATATGCGAGTTTTACGAAAACCAGAAGCGCGCGATTTCACCACAAAGGCCACTGCGATATCCAGATACCAGCAACTCTACTCCAAGCTCGCCACAGTCCCGACGCGGCAGGACGTCGACTGTACAAGAGAATGAATCCTTGCAACTCTATCATGAGTTAAACCCGCGTTTTCCATCAGCACAGCTACCGCACGTGAACGGACGGCAGTGGAAATGCCGATCAGCACTTCTTCCGCCAGACATCTCTCCTCGGTATGTCGGCGCTCAAGTTCCTAAGCGATACCGTTGCGGCCATTTCCAGCCACTATTGACCCCGAAGCAGGCCGATTCTGTGAATCGCCTGCATCTGTCGCCACGTGCTCCACCGGCGGCGAAGCCTCAGTCAATATTTCCACAGCCGAATTCCCCTGTTCATCGAGGTGCAAGTCCACAGCACGAAGTGAGTTGATGGGATACGAATTAGATAAAGTGTGTCATTAAGATTGAAAAAACTTACAGCAAGTTGCCTACGCTCTCGTGTTTGCCTTCAGCGCCATCTCTTCCTCATGCGATGGAGTTCTCCTGCAGCTTTTGCTGGATGCCGTGCATGAACCAGTCGTGGATGGTCCACGGCTGACGGCCAATTTCGTGCCGTGACTCGCCATACCACAGACGTAGGCTGTCTGGGGAAGCTTCCACGTCCGTTTTAGTCGGTATCGTTGTAGCTCGCTGGCCTCGTGCAGTTGGCTTGCTCTGTTTCTTCCTGTGCGTTCGCGTAAATACTTGTGGGGTTCTTGGGTTAGCAAGCGGCTCTAACTTCATGGCTGCATTGTGCAGAAGAGTATCCACTGGTGACACGATTGCTGGGCTGGCTGCAGACTTCTGGACTTCGCTGGCTGCAACTGGAATCGATGATGTCACAGGCTCCGGTGTCGACTTAATCTCGTCAATGGCCGGTGCTGGCTCCGTAGTAGAAGATTCTGGCGTATGTTCAGCGACAACTGACGTTGACTCAGCAGATACAGCTTCTTCAGCAATGGTACTATCCGCAGTTGGTCCGACCGAGGCAGGTTCTTGTGAATCTTCATCGCCAGTCAAAGGCTCCGTGGAGTCTGTTGTCGGTTCAAATTCATAGCTGTCCGAAGCTTGCTCTTCAGTTTCTGGTTCTGGTGCAGCAGTTGGTGAACCTGCGCGCTCTGGCGAGGGCGATCGCGACGATAAAAGCTCAATGATCTCGATATCCTCGGACGAATCGTCGGCGCTCTGCTGATGAGCAAACTTTGAGTTGGCGCGACGCGAAGAGCTTACCTTAGGCGTCGATGTGCGTGGCTGTGGAGCGGCGGCAGTTCTGGAAACGCAAGAGGAGGAGGACTCAAGAAGTTGCTCAATTACTTTATGTCCATAGCCATACAACAGAGAACACAACAGAGCCAAAATCAAAAACTAGGTAACCACCCCCAGAGCGAAAGCAGCCACGGCGCCACGCAAGAAAAGCAGACTTGGTATTAACCTTTCACGCGACGAGAGCGGGTTTGCCGCGCCGGAAGAGCTTTAATCGCCTTGACCTTACGCTCTTGCAGCCGTGTCGTGCGCCGTTTGCTACGAGGAGGTTCTTCTTCTTCTTCCTCTTCTTCCTCCTCCTCTTCCTCCTCTTCTTCAAAGGTCTCTTCTTCTGCCTCTTCCTTCTCGCTTTCTTCTTCTGCAGGAAACGCACACACCACAAAATCACGCACAACATGAACATGCCGATCCCACGTCAGGCCCTGCAAGGAGATCCGTACCGGTGTAGCCCTTGCGGTTGGTGCTCTTGCGCTTGCCAGTGGTTTTAGCCGCAGCCTTGCGCTTGGGCGTGCGGTCTTTCTCCGCGAGCGCCGAGATATCGACCCCATCTTCGTCGTAGTCGTCACTGGCGCCTTCGGTCACGAGCTCCGACGCACGCTTGCCCTTGGAGCTCTCAAAGCCGTAGAGGAAGCGGTAGCGGTCACTGAACGTCTTGTACATGCTCGGCCACTGGGCTCCGTACTTCTTCTTCTGCACCGCAAACGTCGAGGGCGTCTTGGTCGAGAACTCGATCGGCAGCGTGCCCATGCCCGCAAACAGCAACGGTGATCCATTGGCCTCAGCGCGCTGCGTTCCGTCCACGAACTTGGGGAAGCTCTTACCAATGCTCTTGGAGGCGCGCTCGTCAAAGGAATCGTCAAAGGACTCGACGTTCTTCTTCTGCATCCAGCAGCTAGGCAATCAATCGCATCGTGAGTTGAAGGTATTACACCAAAAATGGCTCGCTTTCAGCCTGACGCATAGAAAACGTACCGCGATCGCTTGTCTTCATCGAACGAATCGAAGAACTCAACGTAGAGCTTCTTCTCCACCTCGAGAGACGCAGCAGCAGTCTGATTCGTGGGCGCACGCAGCACGACCTACAAGAGTGTGGATCCATCATCAGCTTTGCGGAAGCTACACAAAATCCATTGAGGGTCGTACGAATGCAGGCCACCAGGGCCACTTGGTCAGCTTGGCCCAGCACTTCTTCACGATCGTGAACATGTGCAGCGGCGCCAGACGCTGGGCTGACAGCGGAACCCACTCATTGTACTCATCCGGCCAGCCGTCGTACTTGATCTCGACCTGAACAGACCGCAGCAGTAGCAGCATCAGCATCTCACGCGTTAGAAGACTCCAGTAGCAGAGCAATGGGCTGTACCATGCCATCGGCGTCCTTGCCAATGTCCGTGATCACTCCAGTGTTCCAAATGCCTTCCTCATCCAGCACGTCTAAGAGCCACAGAGCCATAGGCACAGTCAACACACAGAGATCTGTGTGTATCTAGCGCCACAGACAGACAGACGCACCCAGCCGCAGGCCGATCTCCACGGGCACGCCGTCCATACTCCTTCAAGGGGGACCGCGCTTTTCAAAATGATGTTGTGGTGCAGATCCCGCTTAAGTACGACCGAGAACACCCAATCGACACTCGCGGGGGCTAAAGTACCCTGGTCCCGTGGGCGTTTTGGCAAACATGCTCGATGGATTGATTGATTGATGCGGTTCAGTAGGTTACATTGAGCTCTCTATGGGTACACTAATGGCGGTCTCTTAAATAACAGCGACGGACGGAGCGGCCAGAGGATCCAGCCGCGTCTCCTGCTGCGCGGGCGACGGCCGCCGGGACTCCCACCACTGCGCCGTCTCCTGCAGCAGCGGATAGAACTGCGGCTTGTGGTATCGCTTCGTGCCACCCTGGCGCTTGACGGAGTGCGGGTCGTGGTAGCCGTTCTTGCGTGGACCAGAGGCAAACAGCATCGCAAGCATTGACGCAAACCCCGCCCCTGAGTGCTTCGCCTGCGCCTTGGCATTATCCGCATTGTTGCTCACATCGCCCGCATCCGGAATCAAAGATCGCGCTTCGGTATCGACGCCCTCGAGAGCGCGCACGCGCGCGTCTTCGTCGCCTTCATCGTGGTCGCTGTCACTGTCGTAGGTCTTTTGCCGGCGCGTCTGGATCCAGCAGACCACGAGCGCTGCGACAAATGCCACGAGCGCCAGGCTTGTCAAACCGGCCATGCTTGGGATCTGCCCGCACGGCAACTGTAGGAACGTCGCAAGCGCAATGGGCCGAGCACAGTGGCGCTCGAGGACCGATATCTGGGATTTGGAGGGGAGAGGGGCGGCGGTCGCCACACGCACACACAGCCAGATCAGGATCTGCCTCCTGGATGGGGCTCGCTCGCTCTTGGCCGATTCTTCTCTCTCACGCCAATAAACGACAATTGCGACATTTGTAACACGTGGGACGATGATAAAATTTCATGCTCCTACTTTATGGCTAATATAGGATTGAATTAGGTGCCTCTACTAAACAGGCGTCCATGGAAATATCTTACCCGGAATGACGATGAACCCTTTGGATCGCGCAGTCATGTCGCGTGCGCCTGTGTGTGTGGGTGGATGCCAGCGCCGTGAATCCACTGAAAGATACTTTTTTGAGGCAGCCAGGGCGATCAGCCAGCCAGCCGAGCAGGTCAGGGCCCCGATCAGCACGACCTCGCCTTCCCTGCCTGCTCCCTTGACTTACGCCAGTAGCCACGGGCGGGATGGGGGGCTGAGTTTTAGTCACCCGCGGTCCTGTCTTTTCCTAATCTGTTATAATGGCATGATGTCTAGGGAAAGCAAGACCAGTCGTTGGCAGAAATCACAGAAATCCTGTCCTCTTCATGCGAGCGCATCATCCTGCCGTGAAGTTTCTTCGTCTCTTCGTCTCTCGTTCTTGTAAACCCACCGGATAACGGAGATCTTGCAAGGTGTCGAGCAAGGCGATGGGCATACTGGAAAGATCTGAGAAAAACTGCGGGATGCGTTGGACCACAGGCAGCGCAAGTTGCCGCTGGACAAATCCCCATGATGTCTGGTGGCGAAGACCAAGACAAGTTGGTTGACTATACTTCAACAGCAGCATAGAGCAGGCCTGCCATCCAAACTGCGTGACTATGAACTTGAATTGCGTTTTTTGTGCATAAGTGTACTTCAATGTTTATAAATTATGGGGCTTAGTTATATAATAAAGGGGTTGGTTGCTAGCTGGTTGGATGGGGAGAAGACCCGAGGCTTGCATGCATGCGCGCCTAGTGATTGGGGCAGACATGCTTGCTCTGAGTGGGTGGTGGCGCCTTCTCTGTGCTTCTCTACAGTTCCAAGTCAAAAATGAGCTCGGATGGGTCTGTGCTCGTCGGATGGGGAGCGCCCGACGCGGCCGAGTTGACGGCGCCCGACTTCGGTCCGCTGCGCGTGAAACCGCACTCGCAGCCGCTTTGGCAGGCCGAGTCCTCGTCATCGTCGCAGTTGTCCCAGAGGTTCGTATCCCAGCCAGCGCGGTCTTCGAACGCGCGTGTTCGCGGGATGAGCATGGGCGAGGACGTTTGCATCACGGCCTGCTGCTTGTATAACCTTCCGTGGGTTGACGCCGTCTTCTTCTTTCGGAACATGAGCGAAGAGCTGCGTGGGTACTGGTAGAGCAGATCGGCGTCTCGACCGTGGTCGCGCTCCGATTCGCTCTCGGTATCTTCGTCGGAATCGAACTCTGGGGTCATCATCCCGGCGTCTTGGCACGCACGCCAGTCCTGGGCGGTCACCAGTGCACCCATGTCCTTGAGCACGGTCCGCGTTTTGTGCATCTGCGCCATGCGGCTCGAGTGTTGGTGGATCTGCGCCATTGGCATTGGGGTCGACTGCGCTAGGAGGAGGCTCTTGGAGTGACTGAGAGGCAGCGTCTCGACAATTGTAGAATGACCCAAGATCCAACCCACGGGCTGGGGCGAGGGGTCGGCCGACGGCGGGCGGGCGGTCGCCGTCGGCGCTATTGCAGCTCACGGTACTGTATTACAGTATACTGGAGTGTGCTGGCGTGGGTCAAATCCGTGGAACCACCCAACCAGAAGCCGGCAGGTCAGCCCGTGGCGTATGGGGATAGCCGGGCCCGTCTGTCGCCAGCGCAGCACTGGCGCTTGCCGACCTTGGAAAGATTGATGCGGGTCAATCAAAGTCGTCGGAAAACCCACGGGTTCTGGACACGGGTGACAGATTGAATGATTGGTCGATAAGCAGTTCATGCCACCCAAGGATTGGAGGATAATCTGCTGCCGTAAACTGTACCGGCAGAAGTGTACGGTACACTGTGCGTACCCACTCTCACATCATATGATTGGATATTAACCGCCAGCAGGGTCGAATCAACGGCTGTGATTGGCTCGTAAATTGAGACCGGCAGTTCAGTTGAAGTACGCTCTCTTGCTCGCACTGCCGTTACAGATCCAGCCAGCAGCAACTTGCACCTACGCGTGCCTGAGGCAGCGCTCCACCAAAGAATCTCTAATGGTCAGCGCCAAAGAGTACGGATGCGAGCGCTTTTCTATGGATATCCACGTGGAGCGCTGGTGAACGAATGGTGCTTGGCGAGCGACGCGTCCCATGTCTTGTCAATTGACTGGAGCGCTTTGGCCACATCATGGCTGTCGTCATTCTTACGCATCAGCAAACTGTTGTGTATAGTGAATATGCAAAAATGAATCAAAGGAATCCGAAGTGATACGATCATTTGGGGGTGGGAAATCGATGTGGATAAATTAATAATTAGCTAGCACATCCCGGATAAAATAGTGTTCTCTATGGTTCTAAAGCTCCATCTCGAAGATGTCTTCTTCTTCGTTCGAAGAGTTGCTGTGGCTCTGACGCGAAGGAGATCGAGATCGGACGCTGTGCATCTGTGCTAATCGCGACTCGTTCGCGTGGTGCGAGCGGAAGTAGGCGAGGTTGCCGTAGAAGGCCGGATCATCCTCGTCCATCTCTTCTTCTGTGCTGTTGATTTCGTCGTCTTCGAAGCTCCAAGGGTCGACGACTTTCTGCTTCAGCGCGCCGTGGGTGTTCATGTGGCTGCGACTAGACTGCGGAATGGAGATTGGCGCCGTGCGCACTGTTCGCTTCATGGCGTCTTTTCGCTTGCAGCTGTGCTGGCGGCGGGTCGCGAAGAAGCGGCCGCTTTCGTTGTCGGAGTCGCCGCTCTCGGTGTCGGTGTCACTCCAAGACGAAGTGCTCATGGGGCTAGACAGCTCGCTCTGTTCGGAGCGCAAGGCGGAGATCCATTCGGAGAACTCGGTGGTCATGATCCGCTTTTGGGTGGTGGCTGCTGCTGCTGGGCTGTAGTTGTGCCTCTTGCGCTGCAATTCTAGAAATGAGCTTAGGTTGACACCTGCTCCTCTGGCTGCGGCGTCTACGGCACGCGTGCGCATCTACGCTGCGGCCAGCCTTTCGACCATACAAACTTTCAGTCGTCCGTGCGCGTGTCGGATTCCCCCTACCCCTGCTTGACTTTCACACAACAAGAACATTCTCCTGCCAACAGCAGCATTTCTTTCAGCAGCGTGCGGTTTTCTCACCTCCAAGCACCCTTACCACGCGCTGATTGGCTGATATGAAGGCTGAATCACACCAATCAACTTTAGAGAAGGCGCACTGCAAGCGCGGCCTTCGGCAGATAGGGGTAGGCCCACGCTCGCATTCTGACGGGCCCGTTTGCTGGTGGACCTGCGAGTTCGCGTGTTGCAGTTGCCTTACCCAATGCGCCGCATTCTTGCTTGGGACGTGGCCACGGACCGCCAGCGGTTTCTCCCTCCCCCAAGTGGTTGAATCTCTTTTTTTATTCAACGGCAACAACCGGTTCAACTTGAATCTCCCCTTTCAATTGGTACAGGACTGGTACA
>JAADXR010000620.1:0-15588 GCA_023337935.1 Elongisporangium anandrum
CCAGGCGTACGGCAGCGTCATGAACAGCGGATACACGATCATCGCGATGATGGCGATGAGCGGTCCCCCGGCGGAGACCAGTGGCTCGGTGCCGATGGGACCACCACAGCCGTAGAAGTAGGTGATGGCCACGACGGCGAGTGTCCCGAGCGACCGGTTCTTGTTAATGCGGCGTATGCGGCCGTTCTTGTGTTCCTCATACATCACGGGAGTGCATTCGAGCACCATGGCGGACGTGTCTCGGCTGGTGAGAAGTGCTGTTAGCGGATGATCTCCAGGATAGAGTAAGTACAAGCACTTTATACCTCATGACAAATGGACCGAGGTCGCTGCTCTCCTCGTGCTGCAGGCGGCCTTTGTGCATGACGATTTGCGTTGGCAAGTGGAATTTTGCAAGTGACATTCGCCCAGTGTTGGTGGCAGCCCATCCGATCAACCTGCAGCATGTGGTTCTCACCCATCGTTAGAGCCGCTGCACAGAGTACCACGCTCAACTCTCGAACGATTTGCGACCGAGCCTCACAAGACATAGGCAGTCCATCATGAATGTACTGTAGCGTCTCGTCAGCAGCAGCATTGCGGCGGCTCATGGTGATCAAAGATGGGTTCATAGGACAATGCTTAACTGGACTGGCAGCGTCTCCTCTTGCCGTCACGACTGGACGGGTAAAATGGATTCGAGCGGAGTCGGATTGCTGATACCCATCGCTGTGTTGCTCTCTGGCGATGCCTCTTGCCAACACAACGCTCTCCATCTGGCTGGCGATCGTGTCACTCTTTGCCTCAAAGCCCTTGCATACGGAACTCCATTTTGCACTAAAACAACGTTGCATTTGTACAATGAACATATTATATACTTCATCTATGGTTAGGGTTTTCCTCTATATTCATCTTCTAATAAAAAATACTCAGGATTCTATACTTTTCACGCTGACTCTCTCCCGCTCTCACCGATCGCTCGTCACGCGCTGCTAATCGTTGACGTTGCCCACTTGACACGGAAGTCCAACGGCCGCTGGATTCAGTCGGAGCCTGCTGGCGAAGAATCCAATTGATGTGCCACAGTTCACAGCCCAGCATTGGCCTGTGCGTGATCACAAGGATAGGCTTCATGAAACAATCCATTGAAAACTCATGTTGACATTGGCACTTTCCACGCGAGTGCGCACTATTAGTTACTATAGAAAGACGACTCACGACTATCTCAGCGCCTCGTGACGCTCGTAGGCTTGGTAAACGCCGTAGAACAGGCCGGGAACGAAGCAGGCCAGGACCACGAGCCGTTCCACTTCATCTCGCACCACGTTGTACATGATGAACGTGAGCACCATGGCCGGGAAAATGGCCACGAACATCAGCACCTTGACGCCGCCAGGGACCTTGGTCGGCCGCGGTACAAACGGCAGCGTGTAGCGCAGACGGATGACCGAGAGCAGGATCATGAGCTCCACAGCGCAGGCAAACGCGTTACCAATAGGCAGCAGTTGGGCGTACGAGAATTGCGTGAGAGGGATAATACCAGCCACCGAGACCAGTACGCCCACGTGCGGGCTGTTGAACGTCGCGTTGCGCTTGGCGAACACGCGGTGAACGAGGTTACTGTCAGCCATTCCGGAGATCTCGAAGGCCTTGCCGTACAGACTGCAGACGTAGAGGCCGCCTAGAGTGCCCACGGCCGAGAACACGATCAACACTTGAAGGAACTTCCCGCCGACTTGCTCTGCGACGAGCGAGTACGAGCCGACCTGGAACTGCGTCCAGTGCAGACTGCCGCCCACGATGGCAGCAGGCATCGGGATGAACGTCGTGGCCGTCGAGAGCGCGAAGGTGATGAAGATGGCGCGCGAGTACACGCGAGCTGGGTTCTGCACTTCGCCACCGAAGACGGACGCGATGTTGATGCCGTCGTAGTTCCAGAAGAGTGTGTTGATGAGCGTGGCCCAGTCGATATCGACCGGTCCACTGAGAATGGCCTCGTTCTCTTCTACGTCGTAGGTCGTGTTCTGGTGACGCACGTTGGCCAGGTCGTCAAAGTCGTGGGTCTTGGCGTACGCCCAGAACGTGAAGATCACGTACGGCACCAGCGTGAGAACAAGCAGCGAAATGGTGAGGCGGCTCACAAACTTGGTGCCGAGAATGGACGGGACGGCGAGCACAAGCGCAATTGCGACCTTGAGCAGGTACGTGCTCAGCTCGGACTCGACCTCGAGACCCAAGTACTTCACTGCGATGCTGACGAAGAGGCCCGGAATAAAAGCGCCGACGACGAGCCCCGAGATCCAGGACCAGTAGCCGACCTGGCAGGCCCAGAACGGCCCGAAGGCATGGAGGACCCAAATGGCAAAGCCGCCGTCTTCCGGGAAGGCTGAGCAGAGCTCCGCCACGATCCAGGCGTACGGGAGCGACATGAAGAGCGGGTATACGACCAGTGCGATCATGGCGATGAGCGGTCCTCCTGCCACGACGATGGGCTCTGTGCCGATGGGGCCACCGCAGCCGTAAAAGTACGTGATGGCCACGACGCCGAGCGTGCCCAGGACGCGCTTCTGCGCCATAGGCACAGGCGGCTTGGTCGTCATGGGCAGGAACTCTGGACGAGGCGATTCCTGGAGAATTGCGGAGCTGTCTCGACTGGTAGGAGAGGGAGAAGGTCAGTGTCGCTGATTCTGCCCCCTTGCAGGTTCCATGCATTGTTATGATACATACCTGATGGTGAGCGACACGATGTCTTGGGCGTTGGTACGGTTTTCCAGACGATACGGGCGATCCATGACTGCTTCGCTTGGATTGTCCGACGGTCTTCCGATGTGGTCACCTGAACAATTGAAGAATGAGTCGAGTTGGGGCGTGGCAGCCAACAAGCTCTGAAAGCACGCGCTTCCTGTCAATGGGCTTCGTTACGGCTGGCTGCGTGGGCAGTTCATTGCTTGGCTCTTTGCAGTCCGTCACTGTATACACACGCCCCCGAGGCGTGTGGCCACCGCCTGACTTCAAGAGCGGTGCGTTCGGGTCAGACTAGCCACACTCCGCCCTGATAACCTGCTCCATTCACACAGCCATCTTGTTCACACAGTACAACAAGGGCAGACCTGGAGTGGCCAAGTGGCCAGTGGTTTGCGCTTTCTGAGCCGATCGGTTCAGTTCTCGGACTGCCTTTCACAAGGACGTGGGTGACTTCTCCCAGACCGAAACGATTCGCACAGATACGCGAACAATAGAGAGCTGCTGCGCCGCATCCATGCAGGAGGATATCATACGAAGGGCTCTTCGACTGGTATCACCACATCGCATAATCGTCAGTCGGAAATGGAGCTCCCATCTGGACGTCGAGTCGATAGCTCTGCCTCCGATGACAGAAACGCCGCGTAAAGGCGAAAGAGAGGGGATGAGGAAGAGAAGGCCGAGGCACACGCTCTCGCAGGCAGGCAGACAGGGGCAGCCGACCGCATGGAGACAGCGAACGCGCTGGCCTGAGTCGTCTCCAACGAGTTTCTTTTGCGTCTGAGCTCGCCCATCTCCTTTTCTGGTCCAATTGGAACCGGTACCTACCGGTACGAAAGTCTCACGTTGGTCCCTCCTTCCTGTCTCCTTCCGGTCTCCAAGGGCCAGAGAAGCCCAGCAGAGCAGGCTCATGCGGCTGCGTATTGGAGGCAGCGTTCAGCCGCAGAGCTTGCATGACACGTCACGAAGGGCTCACGTGATTGGCTCTGGGCCTGATGCCACGAGCGACGCGATGCGACTGCTGCATTCAAGTCGCCCTTGGGCCAAAAATACCAACACGCCGCCGCTTTTTCTGGATGCCATTGGCTGAGAATGGCGGCTTTTGGATGAATGGCGTCTCTGCTCAAGCCTGAGACCACGAGCGCGTACAGGATCGAGTTGGCCCCAGGATCAGTCGGTCGCAAGAGCACCAAGCAGCCGCCACGATGCTCGCCGCAGAAGCTGCAGCCATTGGGCAGCAAGAGGCATCGAAGAACTCCAGTTCTCAGTACAGCGGCAAAGTGCAAATGGATGAAGGACGCTCATGAGCTGCTGGCTTCGTCCAGTTTGTTTCTGGAGATGCATGGACAAAGTCAAGACAAAGCGCCGAGTTTGCAGTCGATCTCCCATCCAGTGCTGCCGCTGCGATTCGAGTTGGTGACGCACGCACTGCAATGCGACGCTAGTCAAGAAGACCAGCTGAACCACCTGCCGCACGAGGTCTGCGGATCCTCCATCTCCTCTGTTGTCACAGACAAGATCGCTCCAAGGCTGAACCAACTCCAACGCACGAGAATCCACATGGTCCATCACAAGCGCCAGCGCAAGCCTCTGCCAATCGACCCGTTGGTGTCGGATGAAGTAAGCAACACTTGCATCTCGCCATGTTCTACTTTGAGCTGATGTGTTGTCTATGTAGATGCGAGCCAAGCTGGCCAGCCACATTGAAGCCAAGCTGCGTGGAGACATTTGGCAGAATGAGATCCGCTCTCTCCTTGCGCGGCCATTGAGTGCGACCACATTCTGCAGTAGGGAAGAGCAAATTGCGCACCCACTCACTGCGCCAGGATTCATCAAGTCATCAGCATCAGCCCAGAAAGAGGCACCATACACCACTTCAGGCCCCATGTACACGTTTTCAACCGAAGCGCACGAATTCACGAGGCGAATCGCACGCAGCTACGCGAGACACTGCTTTCGCATTGACATTTTGGCGAACGTGAGACGACTGGCAACAGCCATCCGCTTCTTCCGCCGCGTGATCATCCCCTGGCTCGTCAGGCAACACCGGAGGCGCAAGGCCGCTGCTATTCGCATTCAGAGGCGCTTTCGCAAGCACAACCAGTGGAAAGATCTTGTGTTTTGCCCCGCGATCTCTCAAATGGTGGCATCCTTCATTCATCAAGCCACGATCCTAGCCAAGGCGCAGTTCGTGATCGCTCGAGTCATCGAGTCTTGCTACATTGCGCGAAAGAAGCGGCGACTGTACGAGGTAGAGCGAGCGCGCGTGGTTTATCGATGGACAGCCAAGACCCGCGTCTGTCTTTTCGTTCACCAAGTGTGGATCATCAAATGGCTATACAAGCAGCGACAGGAAAACGTGGAGGTCATGAGTGCAGAACTTGAGCTCATGGAGCAGAGTGATCGGTCGAGAAAGCTGGAGTTTGGCTCCATCTTCCGAACGGCAGCCGGAGGAAAGCTTCTCAAGAAAGAGCTCAATGCGTGGAGGCAGCGAGTGAATGGTGGACGTAATGAGGTTCTTCCTGACAACGAATCTGCCTCAAACGAACTGGAGGACGATAGCGCTCTGCGCCTGCGTCAGTTCTTCCGCATGTTTGATCTGGACGGCTCCGGCGCACTGGATCTGGATGAGTTCCAGCTCATGCTGTCGTACTTGCGCAGTATGAAACAGGCGACTGGGGCAGTCAAGAAAGCCAAAAAGCTCACGGTTTCTCAGATCCGACACCTGTTTGAAGATCTGGATCTGGATTCGAGCGGCCACGTGAGCTATGAGGAGTTCGGAGCCTGGTGGAGGCAGCAGCACGAGGCCGAGAAGGATACGTCAGCGTCCTCGTCCTCGTCCTTCTTGGTTAATAGCGTCGATCGACTGGTACTGCAGAGTCGTGGACTCCTGTTCTGGCTGTTCGGCAAGCGACAGCAGCTGGAGAAGAAGTTCGTGAAGCGAATGATGCAGAAGAAAGCCATGGAGAGTGCCAAGCTGGCGATTCTGCGTGGGCAAATCGACAGAGAAGCGATCAGAATCAACAGTTCCCATCGGATTTGGAGATGCCTCTCGTGCGGAAGGCGGTTCGGTCTGCAGCGTGATCTCAAGGAGCACATTCCATGCGATTCTACTACCGGATTGGTCGTGGACACGTACACTATCAGCAAGTGGATTCGAGAGGAGAAACTTCGATTACTCGATTGAGTTCTGTCTCAATTGGTCGATGGCTGAGACTTCGGTGTCTTGGATTGATCATCGCTTTGTGAGCTGCTTCCTTCCGCTTCTTAGATCGCTTGGCTCCGGTGGCGATGCATGAGACACCATCTCCAGAAACGACCGGACGGCTGCGAAGGGTCGCTTTGGTATCTTTTGACGGAGCCTCCAGAGGGATCAGAGAGGAAGGAGTTGCGGTGTGGCGAGACGATCTGGTGCTCTTTGACGCCACGCATGACGCGCAGTCGACGCATCGTGGCTGCCTTGGCCTGCGTGACAGGCGCCACGACCGTCATCAGCACCTTCGTCATCGCCAAGGTCACGGGGCGATACATGGGCGGCCTCGCGTGGCCCTTCATCTCGGATCTCGGACGCGGTGGGTCTCCTTCCTCCCTGTTCACGCCCTGGCCACACAGTATCTTATGTATGCGCTCTACGACAGATCCGCCTGGGTCCGCCGTCTTTTTCTTCGGCCTCAACGGCGTCGCAGTGCTGATCGGACTCACGTGGGCCTTCAACCACCAGTACCAGTATCGCGTGCTCCAGTCCACGCTGGGGCACGACCAGGTCTCCACTCTAGTCTGCTCGCTGTCGTACGCGAGCTGCTTCTTCGGCGTGCTCGGCGCCTTTGGGCTCACGCTGTTTGCGGCTCGTGATCTGTCGCCTGCGGTCCGCAGCGACGCCGCATTGGAGCTGTTGCTGTGCGAGGCCATCGCCATGTTCATCACGGTGCGACGCCTTGTGACAACAGAGGCTCCACTAGTAGCTCTCACTCTAACACGCTCTCTTGGTGGCCGTAGACGTATCTGAACTACCGCATCGTGATGATCAAGCGCGAGGAGCTCGAATCCGGTGTGTTCGTGACCATCCGCCATGCGCCGCGAAGCGTGGCAGTGGAGAAAGTGATGGCTCTACGCGCAGTCAAGTGCGCCTTCATGATGGAACTGACGTGCGCGGCGCTGTTTGCCGTGTCCGTCCTCGTCTATCTGCCTGTGCTCTACGATCCAGTCCCTGTTGACCATCTGTCGGTCGATGATGTACGGAGCTCAGTCGTTCGGGTGGGTTGTTGGAGGCTGGCCTGACTGAATGCTGGTGTTGCTGCTTCCAGTGCTTGCTTAAAGACCTGGGAGAGACCTACTGCACCGTGACTATGCGCCTGAACAGCGTCAACACCACGCTCTGGGATTACGGTGCGCTCTCACTCTGTATGACTGGTTTGAATCTAGGTCTCATCGCCTCTTCTATTAGAGAACGCGCTCGCTGTGAATCAAGTTCGTGCGCTAGCTCAATTGGGCTGCATCGTCATGCTGCTGGGTTACACCATGAGCTTCGTGGCTGGGGCCACAGATGAAGACGAGCAAAGCGAACGCGATCGGATGTTCCATTCGGCCCTTTCGAAGGGCGCGCCTCTAATAGGAAACAGCCCAACGCATCACGACGCTCGACGTGCGCGCAGTCGCTCGAGATCCAGCTCCCCCGAGCCCCCCCGAAGATGCAAATCTCCCAAAAGCGGCGGGCGATCGGGCCCACCCAGCTACATTTCCGTCTGATAATTCGTTTTGACGTGTCTTACGTGCGTAGCCAATTCACCAAATGTAGCCATTTCTGATTAATAACAGATGTCGCAAAGAAGGATTTTGCTCGAGATTGGAATCACTTCACTGGTGTGATACAGTTCTAAATGCAGAGATCAGAACGTGAAAGACGATTGGCGCTTTAATTTTACGCTTGGCTAAACGTCCTGCTGAACTCTCTGAAGTTATTCGGTATGGGATCGTGCTCAGTTGAGAATCGCATCCGAAACGATCATGGCGTTTCGCCCTATATTAACCGGAAGCGGAGGCGCGTGGATAGCTGCTTGATGACTGGTGGAAGGCACGTGCCCCGAGCAAGCGGCGCGTCTGGTTACAATTGCGTTGCTTCCCAAACAGGAATGCCCGAAAAGGGCAAGTTCACCTCGCCTTTTATTCAAGAGAGATGAAGCTCCAGACGCGTGGACGTAACTCCTAGAGGTTGGGAGGCTAACAAAGCAGCGCTTTTGGTTGGTTTCGAGCTTGGTCTGTGGTCCAAAACGTCCAATGCGACGGGAAGGCAGCCACGGCAGGTTGCCTGTCTGAAATGCCTGCTAAAATAAACGTGAAACTCGTTTGCGATCGAAAGCAGCGCTCCTGTGACCTCTTTGCGTTCATTCCAGGATTCGCCTTGCCGTACAGCTCAGTTTCCCTACCAGAACCATCGAGCAAGTCAAGCAGCCATGATACCTGGCGCCGGGGCTTTGAAAGAGGTCTACACAGGTGTGCAAACGCCTGAAGTGGTGGCCAAGCGCCATCCGGATGATAAGCGTTCCAAAGCTCCAGACTGGACCGTCAAGTACTGGTATCTCGGCACGTTGGCTCAGATTCTGGTCTTCGGCAGCATCTTCATTTACGTCTTCGGGCTTCTCGTGTACTCGGCACCGATCCACACGAAGCACATGAAGGTGCGGATGACCAACTGGTGGGGCATGGCGAACGTCTCGACCACGACTACGGTGAACAAGAAAAAGGTCACGACGTGGTCGATGAAAGCCGCGCACTCGGAGATGGCTCGCCCGACGTTCTTCTCGCTCTGGCTCGTGCTCCCTCTGCTCGTGGGCTGTGTGGCTATGGAGTTCCTCCGTCACTACAATGTCCGCCGCATCACGTCGCACTACATCCTGCAGGTCGCCCGCGTCCTGCGTCGCAAGCCTCGCATCTTCAACCACCTGTGCTACTTCAGCTACGGAGAGCTGATCTTCCTCATCTTCATCCTCGGTGGCAACGCTCTCACGTTCGGCTACCTGTACGACGCTCGCTACAAAAGCGCCAAGTCTAAGGGGACAGTAACAACCGACAAGAAGCTGTCCATGGTGGGCACAGTCATGGGATACAATTGCATCTACAACATGGCCTATTTGTTCCTGCCAGCCACACGCAACGCCGCCTGGATGGAGTTCCTCAACATCTCGTACGTGAACGCGGTCAAGTACCACCGCTGGCTCGGAGTCACGACGATGCTGACTGCTGTGATCCACACGATCTGCTACTACGCCATGTGGATCCGCACTAAGACCTGGATAAAGAACGTGTACCCATGCAAGACTTGTCCGATCGATGGTACTGGTCGCCACCCGATGCTCAACTTCTACGGCCAGTTGGCTCTGACCTGCTTCGCAGCCATGGGTATCACAGCGATCCCGTGGATCCGCCGCCGATTCTACGACGTGTTCTACTACACGCACCAGCTGCTGTTCCCCGCCGTGTTCTTCATCATCCTGCACTACGCCGGCAATATCTGGTGGATCCTTCCGAGCTTTGGCTATTTCCTAATTGGTCGCATTGCCTCGCAAGCCAACTACGCTGCACCGGTGGAGATCCTGGAATTCAGCAACCTGGACCACGATATCGTCAAGATCGTCGTCTCGCGGTCGACCACGGGCTCCGGGGACTTCAAGGTCGGCCAGTTCGTGTATCTGAACGTACCATCGATCTCCAAGCTCCAGTGGCACGCGGTCACAATCTCGTCATCGCCTCACTCCAGTGCCACGACACTCACGCTGTTAGTGAAGTCGCTAGGGGACTGGACCAACCAACTCGTACATTACGCTGAGGAATGTAAGGAGAAGAACGTGCACCCAGTCATGTACATGGACGGCTACTATGGTGCCTCACTCGAGGAGTACGACGAATACTCGACTGTCTGCCTGTTGGGCGGTGGCATTGGTGTGACACCTCTGCTTGCGATCATGGAAGATATGGTCTCTCAGCTCTCAGTGAACAAGGCGCTCAAGCAGAAGGTCATGCTCATCTTCACCTTCCGTGAGCTGGCACTGCTGGAAGACATTCACCCGATGCTGGTCAAGCTCAAGGAGCTGGACCCACAGGAAGAGTTCTTCAGCTTCCAGTTTTTCTTAACGCGAGTGCCCAGCGATGATTTGCTGGACCGAAGTATCAACTACGAGCGCTTAAGCTCCAAAAACATGAAGGTCAAGTCCGAGATGGCTGCTCGCTCGTGCTCTATCTCACCACCGACGCCGTATTCCATGCCGATTCGCTTGTCCTGGATCAAATCCTCCGCCTACATCCTCACGCTGTTCCTCACGGTGCTGTTCATCGCAGTGATGGAGTTTGGTGGCGGCAAGATCAACAAGAAGCACCCCAAGCAGTGGCCGCTGCAGAGCTTCATCGAAGGACTGCTGCTGTTCGCTGCGGCCGTCCCCGTGTACTTCATGGTCTTTGGCGAGAAGTTCTGGAATAAATTCCGATCAGCCAAAGACAAGGACAACTACGATATCAACCCGAGCTACCGCATGTGGATGCCCAAGGCTCCGCTGAGCGTTGATGTGCACACGCTGCGCGACCTCGTGGCGCACTACAACGTGACTGTGGGCCACCGCCCAGACATCCGCGCCACCATGACTCGCGTGCTTGAAGCCCACCGGTCGTTCATCGCGACGCACTCGGACCCGAGCCAGAACAAGACCATCGGCGTGTTCATGTCAGGTCCGGCGTCGCTTAAAGACGCCATGTCGCACTCGGTCGCGGACCTGGGCGCGCATCACTTCGATATTCACGAGGAGGAGTTCGACCTCTAGAATTGATCTTTATATTTTTTCCATGATAATTGCAAATTGCAATTTTTATATTAATCGCATCATGGGCTCGTTTTTTTCAAATACTGTACATGTTGAGCCTCGAGAATATAGATTAAATCGTGTATCTTGCGAAAGATCACATTTTCAATGAAACGTGCGCTCGACAGCCGACCAATCACCGTGGATGGAGCGCGTGCCAAGTCAGCAGGTGAGAGGAGCATGGGGTGGATGGGCATGGCGATGCTCTCACAGCGTTTCTGTGACGTCATCTTTCGGATTTCATGCATGGTGCAGACAAAGCAGGCATATATGTACTGTATAGGCGCTCTGGGACACCGCAGTCCAACAATGCGGCTGTAGCAGTGAAAGGCGAAGCTCCTGGTCCAAGGGCTGTAAATTTCACATAGAGTGTAATGCTGGCAGTGCCGTCCAGCCATTCATGCCAGTCAAATTGAATGAGAGCAGAAAGCGGATCATTTGATGGCTGAGCGAGGCGCAGCTGATGGATGTTGAGAAGGGACCAGCGAGTAGTATAGAGCACTGGACAGCAAGAAGAATGCTCGCCTCATGGGTCAAATGGGTTTGTCTCCCATGGGTCAAGACTCAAATCTTGATATGCGAAGCCAAAGGAAACGTCTGGTCCGTTCAGGACAGCTGCACTGATTCCGAAAGGCCCGCGTTGATATCAACAGCCCATACCGACCAGACGATTCTGTCGGTGGAGGGGCGAGTGAATAGATCTCGTGGACAGAAGGGCACCCATGGAAAGTGCCGCATAACAGCAGGATACGCGGGCGCGTGCCTTCTGAACCGTTCGTATCCTTGAGATCGGTTCAGAACGGGGTCATTAGAGCGCAGCGCTGATTGGCTGGGAAATAAAATTACTATCCAATCAAAGCACGATACTGGGTCAGTGGAGCCAATCATCGGAGAGATCAGACATTTGGCACGCTCCTGTATCCTTCTGGTCGTCACAAATTTATGAGGATCACACGCATGAGACGCAGGCCCGTCGGTATCCAGGGACTGCACTCTACAGTACAGCAGATTCTGTTTCATGCTACTTGCTCCTTGTGCATCTTCATCATCACAGGAATCCTGACGCTGGAGCAGTGAATGCCACACCCCTCACTTTATCCTGGCGGAAGAGCAGCATAAACTCCACCACGATCAGACGGACTAATACAGACCAAACCCAGCTAATCTTAATAGCTAGGCTCAAAATAATAGATTTCGTCTAACTACACTGAATAAGAAAAGCGAATTTACGGTTTTATTATGGTAAATTACGATGATATCGTTTGTATATTCTTCTAAATTAATTTTACAACATGTCGATTTCCAGATCTTCAGGCTGAAGAGAGCAGTCGTGCTGAAATCCTGCGATGGGCTCAACGGCTGCTCATGCTGGGTTCAGTCGTGATGAGCAGCAGCGAGGCGCTTGAAGGCGCGACCATTCAAAACCTATCACGTTGGGACTACTCCCCGTCTGTCTCCATCAGTTCTGCGACCAACCACCAGACCACCCGCATGAGACGGTAGCGCTCTCTCATTCCGCAATTCGCTTCGCCTTCTCAACATCGAAGACCTTCAGCAGCGATGGCTCCTGGAGCGACCGCACTCAGTCCCAACCCACACGCGGAGTACGCCGGCGTGCAAACGCCCGACCAGACTCACTACCAAGAACGCCCACTCAAGTCCTGGGCGATCAAGTATGCGATCCTCGGCAATGCGGCTCAAGTGCTCGTGGGCGTCGGCATCTTCGTCTACTCGTTCGGTCTGCTGTTTGAGGCCACGCCGCTCTATTCGGACCATCTGAAGAACACGATCAGCTCCTGGTGGGGCGTCTCGACCTCCACGGCCTCATCAGGCGGAGGAGGAGCGACTGCAGGCGGAGGCAACGGCCAACACCACCGTCGCACCGCAGAGAGCTCTTCCAGTGGCCACTCGGAGATGGTCGAACCAACGTTCTACGTGCTCTTCTGCGTGCTCCCGATGCTCGTGAGCGCCTGGCTGGTGCACTTCCTCCGCAACTTCAACGTGCGCCGTATCAGCTCCTACTACGTGCTCAAGGTCGCGCGTGTTCTGCGCCGCAAGCCTACTCTATTCAAACGTGTGAGCTACTTCAGCTATGGCGAATTGATCTTTCTTCTGTTTATCCTGGGCGGTAACATCTTCCTCTTCGGCATTATATATGCCAAGAAGACGGTCTCGAGCTTCGACCAGTTCCTCAAAGTCACGGCCGAGATCTTCGGCTACAACTGCCTCTACTGCATGGCCTATCTCTTCCTGCCAGCCACTCGCAACAGCGCCTGGATGGAGTTCATGAACATCTCGTACGCCAACGCCATCAAGTACCACCGCTGGCTCGCTGTGGCCACGGTCGTGACCGCCGTGATCCACACAGCCCTGTTCTACTGGATGTGGATCCGCTCCAGTACGTGGAAGGCGCAGGCGCTGCCCTGCTTCGACTGCGACCTGGGCGTCAAGGCCGGCAAGAAGGTCTGGATCAACGTCTTCGGCGAGCTCGCGCTGCTGTGCTTCTTGGCCATGTCGGCCACGTCCATCCCGTGGGTCCGCCGTCACATGTACAACACGTTCTACTACGTGCACCAGTTGCTCTTCCCGGCCGTGGTCTTCACGATCATGCACTACGACGAAGCGATCTGGTGGCTCGTGCCCACGTTCGCCCTCTACGTCATGAGTCGAGTGGTCTCGCACACCAACTCGTTCACGCCCGTGGAGGTCAAGGAGTTCACGTGTCTGGACGACGACATCATCAAGATCGTGATCTCTCGCTCGGCCGAACGCAGTGGAGACTACAAGGTCGGCCAGTTTGTGTACCTGAACGTGCCGACGCTATCCAAGCTGCAGTGGCACGCGTTCACCATCTCGTCCTCCCCTCGCACGAATGCCACCTCGCTCACGATCCTGCTCAAGTCGCTTGGTGACTGGACCAAGGAGCTCGTTGACTACGCTGACGAGTGCAAGAAGAGCAACACGCTGCCGACCATGTACATGGACGGCTACTACGGCGCTTCGCTCGAGATGTACGATGAATACTCGACGGTCTGCTTGATTGGCGGTGGCATCGGCGTGACTCCCATGTTTGCTATTCTGGAAGACATGGTGGCCAAGCTCTCGGCCCACAAGATCCCGACGCAGCGCGTGGTGTTTCTCTTCTCGTTTCGTGAGCTATCGTTGTTAGAGGAGATCCACCCAACGCTGGCCAAGCTGCGTGAACTTGATCCGCACGGAAACTACTTCACTATGCAGCTGTATCTGACGCGCCTGCCGTCGGACGACATTCTCAACCAATCGATCAACCACTTCAAGAACCACGTACAGCCCACCCAGTACGCGGGAAACAAGGTCTCGGCCTGTCCGTTCGCTCAATCGCTGAGCTCGCCGACCAACACCTCGATGG
The DNA here is from genome assembly GCA_023337935.1 of Elongisporangium anandrum. Taxonomy (NCBI): domain Eukaryota; phylum Oomycota; class Peronosporomycetes; order Pythiales; family Pythiaceae; genus Elongisporangium; species Elongisporangium anandrum. Next base: position 13,957 of record JAADXR010000620.1, read on the forward strand.
CGTACACGTCCACACTGGTGCTTGCCGTGTTTCTGGTGGCGTTCATGGAGTACGGCAACGGCAAGATCGACGCCAACCACGCGACCTTGTGGCCAGTGCAGCTCTTTGTGGAGGCCATGCTGCTCACCGCCAGCGCTGCCATCGTTTACGGCATCATCTTCGTTGAGAAGAAGCTGCAGAAAGATGGCATGAACGCGACCATGGTCAAGAAAATCGAGGCGTTCGACGTCTTCCACAGCCCCGGAGCGATCGTTCCGTCCAGTGACGTCCACACATTGGGCGATCTCATCACTCAGTACAGTGTGACAGTCGGCCACCGTCCGGACATGGAGCAGGTCATGGCTCAGACGCTTGACGCCCATCGCACATTCACGAGCTCAACTTCTAGTCCGAATGTCAACCCTTCCATTGGCGTGTTCGTATCAGGTCCAGAAGCCATGAAGTCGGCCATGGTGCACGCTGTCGCGGAAATTGGATCGCACCATTTTGACATCCACGAGGAAGAATTTGAGCTTTGAGTTCTCCTGCTGCGTGTGTTTTTGTCATCGGAACTCTTAAATCTTGAGATCAATGCATTCATTTCACTTGTTCATCTCACTCAGTGGATACATTTCTGAGACAGACCACTTCGCTCCGTCATTGTACGGTGGTACGGTGCAGCCATTCGTCTACATGTGTACCCATGACCAGATCGTGTAATATCATTGCCTTTGGTGGCCAGCATGTGGTCAGCATCATTTGCAATGATGGCGTTGGACAGCAGCCTGGAGCCAAGATGGACATGACACGGATTTAAGGCGCAGATCACGCGAGTCAATGGACTATTAATCCAGTGATTCTTTTCAGGTGCGACCAGTTCGGCCCTTTCTGCAAGCCAAGATCAATGATTGGTCCAATCTGCTCTTGTGTGGCTAGCGTTGCAACTGCGTTTACCGCCTTTCGTAGATCTCTCTCCTACCATCCGTATCTTAGAACGCCGGAAGGCACGCGTTCTTCTTGCTCTTGGGGCTGATCTTAAACGGCTTCAGACACCGCTGATGGACAGACAGCCAATCAACAGGTAACATCGGAATCCGTTGGTAATGCTGTAAAGACTGGCCAATTGTTAGTAACCACTTGGTATTTATAGGAGTTGAACTGCGTCAATGGTTGCAAGCAAGGCTTTGCTCAGCCTCGACATGGCATACACGAGGACGCTCCAGGACCGCGCATCAGCAGGGACAAAGGCGCTACCGCATTGCTTTTCTCATGTGCCAGACCATCGGCGACCAAACTGAACCGTCATTGGTCTCGCAATGCCACGACAGGCCACTTTGCGTCCAGAGCGGCCTGCTGACTAAGATATTAATGCCTTGCAGCCACGAAATCTACTTGCTCCTCCTAGCGTTTTCCGCGTGAATGGATCCTACTGAACCAGCAAATACGAACCAAGGTGCTATAGGCAACGGCGGCACGTGACTCAGGTCATGAGAGTGATCATTTCTTCACTCAGCAATTTGCTTCGCCTCGCACAGCCTCATCAGCAGTACCTCGCAACGGCAAATGGCTCCGATCCTCACGCCTAACAACCCAGGTGGTACCTACGCCAACGTGCAAACGCCTGACCGAACCCATGGCGATCCCAATCGCCTC
>JAADXR010000621.1:0-15573 GCA_023337935.1 Elongisporangium anandrum
ATGATGGTGAAGTCCTTGAGCTCGATCTCGCGGCCGGGCTCCTCCGGCGCCAGCAGGTACACGTCCACGATCTCTGTCTGCGTCGGCGCGCCCGCGTCCGCGTCCTCTGCGGTCCCAGACGTCGTCCCCATGGCGGTCTCCGGCTCTCGCCCTCTTGCTTATCACTCGGAACGAGGAATGGCACACCGAATACAAGACCCCTCTTTCCTGCGACAATGCGCAGGAATGCATCTACATGGAAACTCAGCGAATGTCCATGAGAACGATCATTCATAAATTAGACACGTAGGTGGATCTAAAATCCGCTCAATCGCCAGTAAACGAGACAATTGCTTCTGCCTTGGGGATATTGACTGCTGGGAATCGCTAGTCCGTCTTCTCTCGCGTGCGCCAGGCGCCTGGTATCAACGGGACCAAGCCGCCCATAGTGATGAGGAAGTGCCGCGTCCGCTCTAACTGTGCTGTACACACGAACAACTTGCTGAGCGAATTACCGCCACCAAGCAGACACAGAGTATCTCACCTTTGAGCACTTGGTGTTCCACAGTATCGAGAGACTCTCGCGCAGCAATCGATCTCGCATGTGCGAGTTTCCATTCGTCCAGAGCCTTTGTGACGACCGCATTCAGCTGCTTGCTTTCCTCCGTCTGATTGAATAGGAACCAGGAATGCTGTTCTCGCCATGCGCTTCTGGTGGCCTCTTGTCTCTCGAATTCAGCTTCTGCCTCTTTGAGGCAGCAACTGGCGTCCTCCACATCCGCCTTTGCCAGGCGCAGTCGCTCTTCCAACTACTGACCATCACTCGGAAGATCAATACTCGTGATACCGGTTTTACCGCCAGAAGAAAGGTCAAGTTCAACTCGCATCATTCTGGAAAGGCTGCGCAGACAGAGGAGATAGATGGCGCGGGCGCTCTTCAGGCAGCAGCTCAACAGAGATACAGACTGCTTGAGCGACCTGCAAAGAGGAATAGCAGGGTGGTTGTTCCCCCAAGACACCTACACGCATCTCGTGATATTCGCCATAGAAGTCGAAGCCAACGTGCTGTTTGGTCGCGCTCTAGTGGACTGCTCACGTCTCAAGAAAGGAGGTACTCTTCTATCGTCTTGACAGTTATTCGCCATGCTCACGTCTGCGCAGTATCAGAAGTCGTTCTCGACATTCTCTCGCTTGTCGGTCCGGTTGTCGCATTGGCAGTGCAGTCTCTCAAGTCCTTCGACTTCGTCCTGAATATGGTGGCGCTGATTTTGGGATTTGTCCGGATTGTTGTCGGTTGGATTCCTGGTCGACGTTTACCGAAACTATGGCAAGCGCCCAGGTGGGCTACAAGGTGGCTTGTGCGGATTACAACAACGCTAATGCCAACTTGGCTCTCGACGAATTGACTCTGGACGCTGTGAGAAACCGAACCGCACTGCGTTTAGTTGTGCAAGCCCGTGCTGACGATATTCGAGTCATCGAGAAACGCAAAACCACAGCAGAAAAAGGTAGAGTGATTTGCGTTCAACTCCGTGTTGCGACACTCACAAATACAGGCATCGAGATTGCCCTCCAGATCGCTCAAATTGCCGCGTCGATTATCGCCATTTACGAATCGATCAAGCATTCGACTAGAGATTGGTCTACCTTCACTACGCACGGCACATCCATTAGCACCTTGCAAATCTACCGGATTTTCTGGCCGTTACTGCTAGCCTTTCCCGTACTGTTCATGAACCGTGTTTCAGTTGACAAGCATCAGGAGTTCTGCGCCATCTACTATACGATTCCACAGTAATTTTGAAATCGAATCTCAATTCGTCAGCGGTGTTTTTACTTTGATTTTGTTACCTTTTTGCGTCATGTCAGCTTATAGGATTGCCGCCAACGCTGAGACAAAATATAAGCCGAAGCAGCTCGTCGATCATCAAGCGGGACAGCTTTACGAAGCCAGGGTATAATGCCCCTGTTTCCTAAGACAATGAGCAGGAAGTATCACAGTCAATGCTTTCGTGGTCTAATCAAATGGAAGTCCTTCGGGATCTTCAGTCTCTTGATTGATTCACATCTGTTGAAGGCTTGACATAACAAGATTCATCCCATCGGAAGAATTGCTTGAACACGGAAGAGCTAATGGAATCCATTGACCATTTCATTAGCCAACGACCTGCTTCCACGCGTCTTGGAACTCCACGCCGCTGTCCACCAGCGCCTGTACCTTGTCGGCGGTCTCGCTGCCGTAGAGACACTTGAGAATGCGCAGCTTGGGCGTGCGCACCTTGGACTGGTAGCCCACGTGGAGCTCCAGTGTGTACTCTGGCACGCGCTTCAACTCCAACAGCTCATCGCGACGCGGCATGACGTAAGCGCCGCAAGTCACTGTCTTGCCAACGTCAGCGCCGTCCAGCAGCTCGACCGGGATGTCCTCGCGCAGGTAGTAGGCTTCGTCCACGCCCTCCAGGATATCCAGCGCCTTGACCACGTCCTTGTCCACGCGGTAGACTTCGCCAGGCACCTGGTAGCCGTCGAACTCGCCCTCGTAGCCGTCGGCCTTCGTGGGCGCGCGATACATGCAGGGCACCCATCGGTCCTTCTTGAGCACGAGGTGGAAGGCCGGGTCGCCCGTCTTGGCCGCGGCCACGAACTGCGCCTTGCCCATCTCCACGGCCGGCTTGAGGTACACGTCGTAGTTGTAGTAGCCCTGCTTGAGCGTGCCGTAGACGAACACGAGCGAGTCGAGAGGCAGCGCCATGGTCGTCTGATGATTCGGATCTGATCCGGATGCGAGAAGAACGAAAGTGCAATGTTTGGCCATCATGGCTGGAAATACCGGTTCTCTACCGGTAGTACCGGTACGGATTTTGGTAGCTGCGTGTCATTGCATCATGACCAGCATGATGCGCCGCTCGACATTGGCGGCTTCGGGCCGTTGGTCCTGGCGCAGAGCCTCCGTGGCGCGCAGGTGAGTGGGCTAGGCAGCACAAACAGCAGAAGAGAGAATGTTCATGTTCCTGCCAATGGGTGTTGAGCTGCTGTTATTGGGTGCTGATTGGCGTCTGTTTCAATAGCTTTTCGTCTGATGCGAGCGACGAGATCCAAGTGATGCCGCTCTTTGCGTCTGCCAAAGTGCGCGACGCAATCCAGAACGGACTGGCCAAGGACGGCTACTGCATCATGAAGGGCTTTGCTGGATCTGAGACGGCGCTGCAGATGCGAGGTGCGTCGGTATTAGGCGTGGAGCGTCTAGTTTGATTGGACTCTGACTTCCAGACTCTCTGACGTGATGCAGAGGAGGCCCAGCGCCTGTATGAGGAAGGTCACATGTTCCAGAGCCTGTCAACCGATGAGTTCGGCCAGACCATGGCCAAGAAGAATGTGTTCGCCACGGAGCTCAATGGCAACGAGTGGGAGCTGGCCCCCACGATCCTGAACTACACGCGCAGCGTGCTGCTGCAGACGCCCGTGCTGCTCAACTACTTCTTCCCGCACCTCAAGATGAGCGAGCGCATGTACGGCACCAAGCTGGCTGTGAGTCTCGGCGAAGGCTCCAAGTGTACGTCCATTGGGCTGGAATGATGTTAAGGTCGTAGATAAACATCATCTCTTCTGTGCAGATCCAAAACACTGTGACAACTCTGGCCTCCCCGACCAGCGCAAGGTGACCATGGTCTACTACCTGAACCCGTTCTGGGAGCCGAGTCAGGGCGGCGAGTTGCGCATCTTCACCAAGAACGACGGCATCCAGGTCATCCCGCCCGTGGCAGACACTCTCGCGATGTTCTGGAGCGACCAGATCGTGCACGACGTGCTGCCCACGCTCACAGACACGTCAGCCAAGGACGCGCGTCGATACGCGCTCACGCTGTGGCTCGTGTCGGACAACCAGGACGAGATCGTGAACCCCAAGGACAAGCACTTTGCTCTCCGCCAGGAGCACTTTCCATCGTAGACTCAATGCAGACAGAGACCAATAACAGTGTGGGAAATGATGAATGCTGCGACCTTATCTTGCTCACTAACTACCAGTGCAGAATGTGCTGCCTGCCGCCCTCCTGCTTACCGGGTGATGCGGAAGGAGCGCACCTTGGCCAGCAGCTCCTTGGCCTCGCCCTGGGCGAAGTGCTGGCGCACGGGCTCGAGGATCCTACGCAGATCAAAAGTATTAGCACGACGAACGCAGACAGAGAAGTCAGCAGCAGATAATGCACGTACTCGTTCAGGTACTTGGACAGGGAAGTCTTGAGGTCTTCCGGATTCACCTTGAGAGCCACGAAGGCGTCTTCCAGCTCCTGGTACGTGGTGAACGTGTGCAGTTCACCGTCCGCCTGCTTGATCTCGACGCCCTGCTTGGCGTAGCGAGCGAAGATGATGTGTTTCATGTAGTCCAGCACCGGGTTGGCCTCCACGACGCCCACGGGGCAGAACGCCTTCTCGAGCTTGCGGTTCACGTCCTCCACGGCGTCTTCCATGAAGATAGCTGACTCGGGGTCGCTCTTGGACATCTTCTCCTGGCCCTGCTTGAGACCCATGAGCATGTGGTGGCTCAGGATCACGGGCTTGAACTTCATCTTGACCAGGTCGCAGTAGTCGCGCGCCAGCATGTTGATCTTGCGCTGGTCCATGCCGAGCTGGCAGATGTCGGCCTTGAGGAAGAAGATATCAGCGCACTGCATGAGCGGGTACATGATCTGCGCAGCCTGCATGCCGGCGCCTTCCTTGCGACCCATGATCGTGCAGCACTTGACCGTACGCGCGATGGTCGTGCGACGAGCAATGTCCATGACGCGTAGCCAGTAGGTCGCGCCGTTAGCAATGATCTCCTTTGAGGCCCAGAGGAACTGCACGTTGGTCATGTCCATGCCGGCCGACTTCCAGATCTCCACCATGTACTGGCCCACCGTGCGGATCTTCTCGATGTCGCCGCCCATCTTGTTGTTGAGCATGGCGAACCAATCGGCCACCCAGAAGCGGAAGACCGCGCCGGCCGACGTGAGCTTGTTCACGTTCACGGTACGCAGCACGCCCTGCGCAATGTGCATGCGGCCCGAGGGCTCAAAGCCGTCGTAGCAGACCGGATGCGGCTTCTTCTCCAGACAAGCCTGCAGTTCGCTCTCCTGGACGCACTCCTCACCGACCGATCGACCCACAGCGAAGCGCTCCTCGAGCGACAGCTGCGACTCCTGCCACGTCTGCTCCGCCTCGGGCCAGCCAGGCACCGAGAGCGTCACGAGCTTGTCGCCGTCCGGAATGGGCGACGTCTTGAGCTTCTTGACGTTGGTCCAGAGCTTCTTGAGCTCGCCGCCAGCGAAATGCTGACGCACCGGCTCCAGCAGGCTGCGTAATTCAGCACAAACACAGTCGTCAGTATGGATTTCCTATCACAATTCCACCAGACAGAGATCACTTACGCGTTGATGTACTTGCTCAGGCACGGCTTGAGATCGGCCGGATGCACCTGCTCGGCAGCAAACGCGGCTTCCAGCTCATCGTAGGTCGCGAACACGAGGTTGCCGCCGTTCTTCTCGCTGCGCTCGAGCGTGACGCCGTCGGCCTTGTGGAACGGGAAGACCAGGTACTTCATGTAGTCCAGGATCGGGTTGCCGCGCACGTCGCCGGGCAGGCAGTAGGCCTTCTTGATCTTGGTGTTGACCTCCGCGGCCGAGTCGTCCACGTAGATGGCGGACTCCGGGTCGGTCGTGCTCATCTTGAACTGCTCCTGCTTGAGGCCGAGCAGCACCGGATGCGACGCGAACACGGGGCGCTGCGCGATCTCCTTCTGGGTCAGGTACTCCTGCACCAGCTCGTTGCCCGAGTCCTGGTCGGTGCCCAGCTGGTAGATGTCGGCCTGCAGCAGGAAGCCGTCGGCGCATTGCATGATCGGGTACATGATGCGGTTCGTATTGCCCGTGGGGTCATCCACGTTGCGGCCCATGATGGGCGCGCACTGCTGCACGCGCTCGACCGTGAAGCGGCCGGCGATGTCCAGCACGCGCGACCAGTACGCGTCCGAGTGGCGCGCGATCTCGCTCGAGGCCAGCAGCACCTCGAAGTTCGGGATCTTGTCGGCGTCCAGGCCGAGCGCCTTCCAGACCTCGACCATGTATGTGCTCACCTGGCCGATCTTCTTGAGGTCGCCGCCGAACTTGTTGTTGAGCAGCGCGTGGAGATCGGCGAGCCAGAAGCGCACGCGGCAGCCAGACTCGATCAGGCGCTGGGCGTTCAGCACGCGCAGCAGGCCGGCGGCCAGCGTCACGCGGCCCGAGGGCTCAAACCCGTCGTAGGCCACGGGGTGCGCATTGCGCGCGAAGAGCTCACGCAGCTGTGTGACCTCGGTCTCGGCTAACGGAGCGCCACGGATGGCGGCGAAGTTAGCCAGGATCTGGTCCATGTTCAGTGCGGAGGCCGGAAGCGGAGTGGCGTCCAGAGAGAGCGCCGAGAAGGCTGCGGAGGGGGCGGGGGGCGGCGTCGCCATGAAATCTCGATTGCGATTGTGATGACGAGATGGGTGGAGAGCATGCATCTTTGCGGAATTATGGATATATGCTGAAATATATACATATTCCTTCGTTTATAGACATGTTATTCTATGTATTAACCCATTATAGGCAACATTGTCCTCATTATTTACACATATAGACTCAATGTACCCTTTGCTGGAATTTGCATGTGGTCAATCTTCCTGCAATTGCAATCCATTGTATACAGCGCTTTTACCTCCTGCATGTAGCTTATTTTTGCGACTTGGATCAACCCATCCAAAGTATATGAGTCCATGGCATGACTTGTCCGGTGGTGCTTTCCTGCGTTTTTGGTTCTCGCACATCATTCCCCAGATGCACACGATGGCTGAAGTTCAACAAGCACATGCCCAAGCTACGCATTCTATCCTGTATCTTCGGCAACGAGAGCACCAACAAGAGCTGATTCAGCGCGGGCCCATGGACTTCGGTACCTCACAGCCGACGCTGATTGTTGCGGTATGGGCTTCCAAGACAGGGAAGCGACGGAATACATTCCATTAAACAATCAATTCCTCTACTCACCTCTTATTTGGATTGAGTCGTAGGAAGCACGGCTTGCATTTGGAGTTGCACGACCGCAATGCTCTGTCTGCTGCGCTTGTACCTCCTCCAAGCAGCTTATTTTTGCGACCAAGGCTACACTTATTATAGGAGGTCACAGCATGACTTGGTTAGAGCTACTGTCCGTAGAAGCTGGTTCAACCCATCGAATAGAAGAGAACAATACTGTAGTCTTGGAGCTTCAACATCGAAGGCGTCTGCTCTGTCCTGTAACATAAGACGTCTGTGCTTGATTGCGCTGCAGCGTAAACACCTTCGATCATGCCGTATATCCAGTAGAAACTTTGTGGGTGCCGAACTGAGCGCAATCACGCGAGCGCATGACGCTAGGCGTCTCATACAGACACACATACCGACTTCCGACGTCCGGTTACTCAATCGCACGATCGGCTGATGGCTATCTCACAATCCGATCATGCGACAGCGTGGGCGGACTAACGAATCCAGTCAGTGCGAAAAATGCTGATTGTACCACCTGAAACGGCACAATTTGACAGTATATTTAGTTGTATACCTTGTGTGTACATGTCTAGTCTAGTATAAGTAGTACTATGAGTACGTATGTTATACTAAATAGTTATACGAATAGACCTTTCTTTGCCTGGTGGTACTAAGTAGTGCTGAACAGAAACCAGTCGTTTGTTCTGAGCCCATCCCGAAACCTCAGCTTGTGCCGTCATCAGATGCCTAAAAAAGGCTAATTTTAGTACAAAAAGTATTTGCGACACTCACAAACCGCCGCAATCACTACTGGCCCATTACGAATCCTATACTCTTCGATACAGTTGTGCAGTACCGTAGATATCAGTGCCTCCAAAAGCATACAAACACCAAGTGGTAATTTCTGTGCTGGGCCGATAGCGCAGCCAAACCGTTGCCAGCATCGCCTGGCCCTTGGGTCCTCTCGTCAGACCGATTCGTGCACTCCAGACCGCATGTGTCCCTGCTCTCTGCTCAGCGTTCTCACGGGCTCCAGCTCCGGAAGCTCCAGCGCCGCGCTGCGTCGGCCCAGCAAGAGCCGTCAACGGGTCAGCGCGCCGCGCCAGAACCACCACCACCACCACCCGCGCCGCGAGTGGCAGGACGGCCTGCTCTTCTCCAACCTCGTCTACCTGCTCGCCGGGCTCATCTCGCTATCGTGCGGGCAGTACTTCTGCGCGCTGTTCCAGTGTGGCGCAGCTGTGGCGTCGACGCTCTTCCACCGCTCCAAGGAGACCAAGTACCTGCTGGTGGACGTGGTCGTGAGCTCCACGCTCGCCATCGTGTTCGTGTTTTTCGCCATGCACACGGTCAAGAACGAATGGTGGGGCGTCCTGGCGGTCAAGCTGGTCCAGGGCGCCATGTGCATCTTCACGTGGCTCTACTGCGGCCTTCCAGGCGGCAAGCGATACGAGCTGTGGCACCAGCGATGGCACTACGTCTCGGGCATCACGACCATGACCACGACGCTCCTTCTCAGCATGTACATGCCGGATTTCGACGTGATCCTGCACGAGCTGATCCAGGACTACATGCTCGTGACCGGCTGGGTCGCATAGAGAGCGTATATAGAGAACATTCATCATCTGCATCATAGAATAGGACCCTTCCCAATCAATCCATCCAACCTGATTCCATCCAATCCCATCTCCGCACCCGTTTGACTCGCACGTCATGAGCCTAAACTTATTTATAGGTCCGGTGGTAAAATGAGATGCAACGCGTGGCGTAAAAACCCACGCATTCGTGGTAAAAAGTCTCTTTTTACGAGTCACCCATGTTATTCCGGCCTTCTTCCGGGAAGCAAAACCGAAAGGCCGTATTTTGGGCGCCAGTGCGCGCATTGGGCCTCGCTTCAACCTCCGACTCCCATTCGGCCGCGCTCTCGATGGCCAGCAAGCTCAACGCCTTCCTGGCGGCGGTGCCGGCCAACCCGCGCGTGCCCGTGGCGGCGGAGGCGGCGCACAGCTCTCTGCGCGCCACGGCCAGCCTGCCCGCGCTCGTGCTCAAGGAACCGGCCCCGGGCTTCTCGCCGCAGCCAGCCACTCCGCAGCCGCAGATGAACACGCGCAGACGACGCCACTCCAGTCGCCCGGCGCCCGCTAGTGTGCAGGGCGACGCGCTCAAGATCTCGGTGATCAAGACGACACTGGCCTCGAACCAGGAGGACGCCGATGAAGAGACGGGCGTGCCCACGCCTTTGACGCCACCACCGAAGCCCCGAGCGCTATCGCGCCACAAGGAAGAGGAGGATGAAGAGGACGACGATGATCAAGAGGTCAGGATGAGGAAGGAGAGCACGGACGTCAACGCAAACGAGTCGGGGGCGCTGCGTCGCATGAGCTCGCACTGCACGCACCACCGGCGCGTTTCTACCGATACGGCCATGTTCAACCGCTATCTGCGACTGCAGGCGCATCGCGATATCGATCACGAGGTCGTTCAGCACTTTGAGACGGTGCCTATTGTGACGACGGCGCATCGCCAGGAGCAGGTGTATCCGCTGGAAGAAGACAACAACGAATTGCATCGCAATGTCATCGACCCGGTCGAGATCCTGGCAATCCTCCGTCGTGGCGAGACGCTGTCAGTCGCTCTCGCGATTGACATCCTCGCGCAAGCCACGAACCTGATGAATCTGGACCAGAATGTGATCACCATCACGGCGCCGTACACGCTCGTGGGCGATTTGCACGGACAGTTCCAGGATTTGCTCGAGATCTTTGAGGTTCATGGTCTGCCGTCCAGCACGAACCCATTTCTCTTTCTTGGGGACTACGTCGACCGAGGCATTTCGTCGTGCGAGATCCTGCTGCTGCTTTTGGCGTGCAAGGTGGCGTTTCCATCGAGTGTGCATCTGCTGCGTGGCAATCACGAGTGTCGCAGCTTGAGCACGTTCTACGGTTTCCGCGCTGAGTGCCTGCAAAAGTACGGCACGCTGGTGTACAATCGTACAATCAAGTGTTTCGAGAGTCTACCGTTGGCGGCACGACTTGAGACTTCCTATGGTGTATTTCTTGCAGTGCACGGGGGATTGTCGCCCGAAATCAACTACGTGACCGATATCAACGACCAGGTGCATCGCTTTGTCGAACCGGAGCCGAATGGTGCTCTTTGTGATCTTCTGTGGTCGGACCCGGCCAAGGAAACAGCCCAGCAAGAAGAAGATTGGGCTCACAACAACATGCGCGGATGCTCGTACACCTTCAGCGAAAGCGTCTGCCGGGATTTTCTGCAGCGCAACAATCTCCTCGCTATCATTCGAGCGCATGAGGTTTGCATACGCTATTTTTTCGGTGATTTTTGTTCATTTGGTTGACACGTTCTGTTTTGATTTAATAGCTTGAAGAAGATGGCTTCAAAGAGCATTTCCAGCACGTCCGCACAAGCGAAGACGAGAGTGAAGGCGACATTGCTCAGCTTCGCCATATTCCTCCAGTCGTCACTGTGTTCTCTGCACCAGAGTATTGCAATACCAACCACAACATGGTAAGCTGCTTTACGTGGATTTATACATGTGTGAACGTGATTGTAAATATTTGAAAATGTTTTTCTAGGGAGCTACACTGAAGATTCCATACGAATTAACTTCGTCCCGTCTGCTTGATTACCGCCAGCATGCCCGAAGCAAGACTGCAGAGCATGTCTTCAATGATCCGAGTGAGGACGATGCTATGAAACTATTTATTTGCGAACAGCTTCCATTTCTGCCAGTGAATTTCTACGAGCTGGTGGGTCTATGCCGTCGATTGCGAGCCACATTATCGCAGCCAGTCCTGTCAGCTCAATCAAGCCTGGAGTCTGTTGATGAAAATCCCAAATCGTCAACGTATGTTTTGGATATTTCACAAACGTTCAATCGCAATTCGATCTCTGGGGATTCAGTGAGTAATGGTGTGATCCCAACAATTGTGGAAGGAACGGATGAGACCGCGAATGCCGACGATAGTGAGACGACGGAACGACAATCGATTGGTCACACCGTCACAGAAGAATCCTCGAATAATGAGCCAGTTATCGATGCAAGTGAGACCAAGACTCTGCCTTCTGGAATCAAAGAACCTACTAAGGGAAGTTCCCCGGCAACTCGTCGTGCAAGTGGTATGACTACTCCCAAGAAGCGACGTGAGGGACGAGACCGATTTGGCGACAGTGGTATGAAACTATGTCCTGGCGTTCAGCGATTTCTTGAGCGATACTTTGGATCGCCGCGTAAGACTGCTGAGAAGCCAACAGTAAATCCTGTGAACTTCAAACCGTCTTTGCGACGCACCTCCAGCATGTCGTCGTGGATCCCAGTCCATGGTGGTCAAGCGGAGAAACCGTCTTCGATGACGGAGTCTTCAGACGATTCAAATATTGGTCTCAAAAGTGTTGAACCTTCAAATCAAATCACATCAGACACACCGACAGCGCCACCAAGTACCAAGAACGAGTTTGAGCAATTGCATATGATCCATTCGCCCAAGGAAGTAAAAATGGCGCTTACTACCAGCAAGTTCGACATCTTCACCAAGTCTCAGTGGCAAGCATTGAAGCTGTACTTCACGCTCCTGGATATTGCTGGTACGCACGTGCTCATGGAAGAAAGCTTTGTTGTTCTCTTGACTGAGCAAGACAGCGGTACGTCACTTTATTTAGTTCCCCTATCTATGTTGCGGTGATCTCATCGAACGTGGTGCTATGTAGACGCTTATGCAACAGAAGAGGAAGTTGGGCTGCTAATGGACGTCATGGATTGCGATGGTGACGGCCTCATCACGGAGCAGGATTTCTTATTATTCGCATACCGCTCGCAACTGCAATGGAAGAAGACGTTGCGCACAGCACCATAGAGAAGAGAATTAAATGCATATTTTTTGCTGTGGTTGCTTTTCATGTTGGCCATTCTTGTACATGGATTAACTTATGCTGATATTCGCTTACTACAAAGGAACTGGATTGCTCTGAAGCTTATAAAGTGTGCCGGTCTTCTTTGTATCAGGTGCCGATGGGGATTTGGGCGTCATGGTCACATTGAAGCTCTTAGTGCCGACTGTTCCAGCGACCACGTACGCTCCAGGACCGACGTTTTCGGGCACGGTGGGCTTCACTCGGAATCGTTCTTCATTGCCCAAGGTCGCACGGACTCCACGAGACCTCGTTTGTCCTCCGAAAGCCTTGGCCTCCGGTGGCTCCAGCACCACGTAGGCTCCGGGCCCGGGGAGATCTTTGAGCGCCGTCTTGTCGAACACAGAGTCTCGGTCTGTTTTTGACAGGAACGGTGCCGCTGGTATCTGTTGGCTGGTGCTGGAGTCAGTGTTACCGTGGGAGGGCGATAGAGCTCCACCTGTGAGTGCGGAGCCGCTGACCTCGTACTGCCCCACAGCCGGTGCCGTCTGCTCCCCAACCCAGTGGACGTGCGGTGGAGCATGCGGGTTGGATCTCTTCACGAAGCGCTCCGAATTTGATTTGAACGCTGCAGAGCTGATGGAGAGGGGGAAGTGGCCTCCATGCGTCTCAGTTGCTCCGTCGTAAGCGCCAGGCCCCGGTGGCAGCTCCTGTGCGTTGGCTCGGCGCTCCAGTTGCTCCCAGACACGGCGTTCAGATGTGGTACCGAACACACCACGCCGTCCGATGGCCAGCTTGCTCTTGGTGCTGTAGTCCATGGACCTCGGTGTCTCACTCCGGTACGCTCCGGGGCCCGGAGCCGATGGAACCTTCGCTGTCGAGAGGCAGTACCGCTCCGTCGCGCTGGAGAAGCCCATGCCTTCGTCTCGATTGTGCGCACGGACTGGCGGCTTGTGCTTGCGCTGCGGTGGGAGCGAGGGCACCCGTCTTGCGTACATGCCGGGGCCTGGTGTCGCTGTGTAGGTCGGGTGGCTGAACGGTGCGTTCAGCTGAGTCGAGAGCTGCATTCTCCCCGTGGTGGAGCCAAAGGCCTCGATGCTCTGCTTGGACTTGTTCTGCTTCTCTGCGTAGCGTCGAAGCCGCTCCTCCTTGGCCATGATCTCTATCTCACGTTCCGGATCGTGATGGCCTACGGGCTTTGGATCAGGAAGAATCGGTACCTTGGAGGCGAACACGGCACTCTGCTTGGCTCCGGCTCGCTCGCGGTTCTTGGTCACGGGCTCGTATTGTCCGGGGCCTGGTACCAGCGACCGCGGCGTGTTCTCTTCCCAGACCTCACGCTTCACGGTCGAGCGCAGCGACGGCGCGACGTTCTTGCGGTCGTCCCAGATCTCCTCGTGCGAGTTGTAGGCTGCGGGGCCGACGGTGTCCTGACCGATGCCGGAGTACACGTTGCGTGGCTGTGGCTGGCGTCGGAGCTCGCCATCGACCTGCACGTAGCCGAAGCTCTGGTCTCGCTTGGGGATCGCCGGCACCGACGGCTTGATGAAGTGCGCGAATTTGTTGCCGGCCCTGGCGGATGGAGGCACGTCGTGGTGCGTCTGGTTGTTGCTGCTGGAGTTCGTGGGCGAAGAAGACGCTCGCATGTAGCTGCCTGGGCCCGGGTTGTCCTGGATGGACGACGCGTGGTAGATCGTGGAGCCTGGAGCGCTCGGCGCGAAGCGAGAGATCTGCGAACGGAGCTCTCCGTTTGAACTTCAAGAGCGAGAGACAAGAGAGACAGCAGAGACAGCAACAGCACTTACCTTGGTGGCAAAGACGTTGGAGGGTGCTTTGGCTGCCAGTCGGTTGTCCTCCGCGATGTACGCTCCAGGTCCGGGTGTGATGGCCGACGTCGTCTTGTTGGCATTCAGATCTCTCTTCTGTGAAGCCGCGAAGCCGGAGAACTGCGGCCGCGTGGTGTCATTGAAGCTCGTGGTCTCGGGCGCGTAGGATCCGGGCCCCACGGCCGCTGGCGTATGCGTGCTGGAGAAGAGCGACACTCGCTTGGAGCGCGTGGTGATGGTCATGTTGACGTCTCACGCGAGAGAGAGATCAAGTCTAAGAAGTCAAGGTGCAGTTCGTATTAATAGGCAGACCAAGATAGCTCCTCTAGACCTCCAGCTGCATGAGCGGCTCGCAAATCCGTCGCACGACGTCCAGCCGGTACGTCGAGAGCTTCTTCTTGAGCTCCTCGATGTCGTTGAGCACCTTTCGGAGCGAGACCCCGGCCTGGGACTTGTGTGGATCGGCGCACTCGACGCGCGGCTTGGCAGTCTCGAGGCCGTGGCGCTTGAGCTCGTACTTGCGCAGCTCCGTGAGCAGTTGCTGTTGAATATGCAGCAGCTTCTTCTCCTGCAGCTGCAGCCACTGGCGCGTGAGCAGACTGGCCTGCATGAGAGTCGTCAACCGCCCGAGCACGAGGATGCGCGCGCCCACGTGCAGGTCCCAGGCCGTGAGCATGCTGCCCGTGGGCCCCACGATGTGCGAGATGGTGAACACGCTGTCCGAGTCGTCCAGCACGAGCTGGAAGTGCCGCGTGGGGATCGAGAAGTACAGATGCAGCTGGCGCCGGGCCTTGACGCCGTTGAGCGAGCCTTCGCTCCACCACGAGTGGAAGCACAGGATCTCGAGCTGCTCGATACTGCACAGAGAGGCCATTAGCCAGCGAAAGGACCAAGAGACCTAGAGCCAACGTACTGCTGCATGCTGCTGCTCTGGGAGTGCAGCGACGCCGCCTGTTCGAAGACATGCGGGTCGGCAATGCGCAGACTGTCGAGTCCGTGGAGCTTGGTGAGCGGGTGGTGCTCCTGCCGCGTCTTGGTGACAAAGTCGTAGTAGTACTTCTTGGTTGACGGCCTTCGTGGATCGCTGTCTGTGGCCGAAGGCTCCTCGAACTCCATCCAACCGCCCCTGGCAGTGGTCTCAGCGTCCTGGTCGTCCTGCGTCTCGTGCTTGAGCGTGCGCATCTCCTGGATCTGCTTGGTGAAGTACGAGTCCGAGGCGTCCAGGCCCTCCGTTTGAGGCGTGGTGTCGTCACAGCCGGCCTGTTTGCCAGCTGCCCAATGCGCCGGCGTGACGGCGGCCTGCTTCATGAGCGAGATCAGGTACGGCTCCTGCGACAGATCCACGTTGAAGCGCCGGGCCTTGGCCAGCACATCCTGCGGAGACAGCGGCGTCTGCACCATGAGACCGAATGAGGCTGATACTGGAGTTCAAGGCGGTGGTTACAGCCGATTTAAAAATACAAGCCCAGGAGCACGCTCAACATCGAATTTGTATTGGAAAAACTCA
The DNA here is from genome assembly GCA_023337935.1 of Elongisporangium anandrum. Lineage (NCBI taxonomy): Eukaryota > Oomycota > Peronosporomycetes > Pythiales > Pythiaceae > Elongisporangium > Elongisporangium anandrum. The sequence continues at coordinate 15,204 of JAADXR010000621.1, forward strand.
CTCAGAAGGCCGTGGCGCTGCATCAATCAGTACTCGATCGGTGTATACGGCCGGAAGAAGCTCTCGCCCGCCCAGTGGGCCGTTGGCTTGGTGTAGAGCGGAAAGCCCTCCACGAAGTTGGCGCCGTCGTTCACGTCGCCCTCGCCAGCGTACGTGGCGATCGACGGGTACGGGAACACGGGGCGCGTGCGGTTGGTCTCTGTGTACTCAAGGCGACGCGAGGGCGGGCCCATGCCGCTGCCGCTGGGAGGAGGACCGCCGCCAGGCTGGCCGAAGCCGTTCTGGCTCTGCTGGGCCGTGTACGTCATGATCCCGTAGGGGGCGGAGCCGGACTCAACCCAGCCCAGCATGGGCGTCACCAGGTCGATGG
>JAADXR010000622.1:0-15562 GCA_023337935.1 Elongisporangium anandrum
CCATTGATGCAGTCAGTGTCTTTGAGAGTGGCGTTTGCTGCTTTCCTGCGTGTGAGTGTGCGTTCTCGTTGAGAGTTCGCGTTGCTCCATGCAATTCTCAACCCCTGATGTTTTTCAACATCACCCTTTTCACAAAGAAACCCATCGTTCAGTTATTTTATTGTAGCTTAGTCTGAAGGCTAAATGGAGGAGTGTGCGTGTTCGTGTAAGAGGTGGTTTGCTCCATTGCCTCTGTCGGCTCCATGTTGTCATCATCAGTTTGTCCATGTTGAAAAAACGCGGGAAACTCAAATCAAATCTGTTGACTAGTTAACCGCTCTCAAGTCGACTTGATGTCTTCTTTTATTATGGGCCACCGTTCTTTTATTCGGAGCTCACCTTGAAAAGCCGCGACCGATCGGGCGTATCTTGACCTCTCCATCCATTCTCCTTCAGACAGCAATGCCGCGCATCACGGTGGAGCTGCTGCGCAAGCGCTCGGAGCACAATGAGGGCATCATCTCCACTCTGGAGGAGATTTCGCTGCACCAGGAGGAGCTCGAGAAGATCGAGGTCATCGGCACGCTCTGCCGGAAGCTGCGCATCCTGTATCTGCAGAACAACATCATCGAGAAGATCGAGGACCTGACGCACATGAAGGACCTGCGGTACCTGAACCTGGCGCTCAACAACATCAGCAGGATCGAAGGCCTCGGCTCCTGCGAGTTCCTGAACAAGCTCGACCTCACAGTCAACTTCGTTGACTTTGACACACTCGAAGACAGCATCGTACGTGCCTTCAAAAGCTCAATACTGATGCTTTTGCTAACGAACAAGCTCTTGTAGGACCATTTGAAGCCGCTAGAGCACTTACGCGAGCTGTACATGCTGGGCAATCCGAGCCAATCCAACTGGACCGAGGGCTTCCACGAATTCGTCGTCGCTTCGCTACCGCAACTGGAGCTGCTGGATGGGAAAGAGATCCATCGCAGCGACCGCATCAAGGCGCTGCAGGTCTTCCCGGCTCGACTGCAGTACGTACGTGAGCAGGCTGTATGTGTACGCGCAGTCAAAGACGCCAAGTGCAGGGAGGAGGAAGAGCTGCTTGCACAGGCGAAGGCCAAGGAAGAAGAGCTTGCTGACGTTATCCACGTGGTCGACGGCAAAGCAACCGATATCTCTGACCAGCCAGCAAAGTCCGAGAAGAAATCCGTGCTGGCATCGCAAGAAAAAGTGCCCTACACTCCAGAAACGCGGCGTGAGATGTACATGGAGCTGGCTGAGCAGAAGGAGGAGGAAGAAGCACGCAAGCGTGAGAATATGCCACAAGAGCGCAATACGGAGGCCGAACACGAAGAAGCGTTGCGCAAGACTCGCATGCTGGAAGAGCGTGATGACGGCACCATTCGACAGTGCAACGAGGGCAAATGGGAGTTCCGTCTACTGGACGAGATCCTTGACATCATTCTGGAAGTGGATCTGCCTCGCTTTCTCGATACGTCGCTCATTGACGTTGATGTGCACCCGTCGTTTGTCTCCATTGTGGTCAAGAACAAGATCTTTCGATTGCGGTTCCCAGAGCTCGTTCACTCGGATGCTGGCAAGGCAGAGCGGTCCAAAGTCGCAGGTACGCTGCGACTCACGCTGCCAAAGGCCCACGTGACGCCCACGCAGCAGCTCCGAGCTGAGCTGCATCGTGAAGAACAAGCAAAGCTAAATAAGCCCAAGACCAAAACGATATCAGACGACAGCAAGCAGCGAGCGTCTAGAGTCTCTCAGCCGAACAAGAAACTGTCTGATGAGGTAAGCAAGCTTACTCGCTCATTGTAAAAGATTCGCCAGTATTTCTCACTTGTAGTTTCTTTATCGTAGCTCTTGGAAGCCGCAAATACAGGGAAGAGCTCTTCACAGAGCAATCCAAGTGCTGTGAACGTCCGGGGTCTCGTCAAGAAAGACCAGGAGAACCAGAGCGACTGCTCGAATGCTCGTGCGCAGATGACGCCCGTGGTCACAAAAACGCATCGAGCTGAGCTGGATCCGACTGATAACGAGCTCATCGACGATGACGAGCCTCCACTTCTGTTTTGAATGCATGTCAGCTGTCCTCAATAATCCATCTGATAACATGTGGGATTTATTTCCGAGGAATAACCCATACTTCTCTTCTGGTTTAATCAATATCCCACTTTGCGTAATATTCCGCGTCAGATACAGTAAATTTACCAGCATTTGATGGGCAACCTGAGGGGGGGGGGGCTGGACGTGCAGTCGCAACTGCGAATGGCCTCGTCCGAGTCGGATCCTTATTTTGCATTTGTTGAGCCAATGCTAAATATCATGCTGCTATCATGAGGGTGATACTCCTCTCGCTCTCTTATTATGTCGCTTTCTCATTTCTTCGCTTTTGATGTAATTTACATTTCTCCAGCTGTCTGCGTGGGAAAGAAACTCAGGACAGCAAGTCCAGCGGCTGGAGGCGGCAGACGCGAAAGACGTGAAGCGACCAAGCGCCGTGGCATTGAGAGCGCCATGGTACAGTACCACAGCCCGTGTCCACTGCATCATTCTGTTACTCACCCCTGCCGTCTCTCTGTCTCTGTTGTCAGCCTGGTACCAAGTCCACGTCCATCAACGAGTTGCGGTTGGAGCTACTGCAGAGCGGCGGCACCGGTGGTGATGCCGCCAGTGAGTGCGCCACGCTGCCGTCCATGCGCAACCGCAACAAGCATCCGTCCAGCCAAGGCAGCGACTACGGTGACGGCGCGTACTTTCCCGTGGATACGCCGAGCGCGCTGCGCCAACGGTTCATCCAGATCCAAGTGGTGGACCAGCGGTTCAAGGAGCCATCGTGGATGCATCCCAACATCGGCGGCGAGGCCAAGCACATCCAATGCCCCGAAGAAGACCTGGAGACGATTCGTGAGATAATGGAGACCGGCCATGAGAAGCTGACGGAGTGGCCGTCCACATCCATCAGCGGCAACGACATTCTGTCCAGCGTGCTCTTCACGGCCGGCCTCGTGACCGCCGAGTCAGGCAAACTGGCGCCGATCGCGCAGCTTGCGGTGGTTATTGTCGTCTGCTGCTTCCGCTGGGTGTTCGAAGAGGTCATGAGCGCCGTGCCGCTGAACGGCGGCTGCTACAATGCGATTCTCAACTCGGCGTCCAAGAAAACCGCATCGATCGCCGCGACGTTCAGCATCCTCTCGTACGTGGCCACGGGCGTCGTCTGCGGCGTCTCGGCGTTTAATTATCTGAACTCGCTGGTCGAACTGCCCGTCGCGCTGTGTACCGTGGGCATGCTGCTCGCCTTTGCGCTGCTGTGCTTGCTGGGCATTGCCGAGAGCGCAGTCGTGGCGCTCGGCATCTTCATGTTCCACGCGTTCACCCTCGCGCTGCTCTGCATCTACTGCTTTGTCTACGCCGTGCAGCATCCGTCCATCTTCTTGGACAACATGAAGACCAATCTCCCAGACACCACGATCTTTGGCGCCAGTGTGAGCGGCAGCGTTTGGACTGCGATCTTCCTCGGCTACGGCCAAGCGCTTCTCAGCGTCACGGGCTTTGAAAGCTCAGCGCAATTCATCGAAGAGCAGGCGACTGGTGTGTTCCCCAAGACACTGCGGAACATGTGGTTCCTCTCGAGTGTGTTCAACATGGCGTTCTCGGTGCTGTCGCTCGCAGTCGTTCCGATTGACGTGATCGTCACCAACAAGGAGACTCTGCTGGCGTACATGGGCAACATCTCCAGCGGCCGATGGCTGCAGATCCTGGTCTCGTTGGACGCCTTCGTGGTGCTCGCTGGCGCAGTCTTGACGTCGTATATCGGAATCAACGGCTTGGTTCAGCGTCTGGCCATCGATCGCGTGCTCCCGCGCTTCCTCCTGATCAAGAACTCGTGGCGTGGCACCAACCATTACATCATCTTCGCCTATTTCATCATCGCGTCGAGCCTCGTGCTGATCATGGACGCTGGCATCGATGCACTGAGCGGCGTGTTTGCGTTTGCGTTCCTCGGTGTCATGACGTCGTTTGCGGTGGCGTGTATCCTGCTCAAGCTGTATCGCGAAGACATCCCACGGGAGCGCACGACGTCGTGGGCCAACGTGAGCTTCTGCCTGGTCATGGTCGTGCTGGGTCTGGTCTCCAACGCCATGGGCGACGTCGAGGCGCTCAAGTACTTTGCGATCTACTTCGTGGCCTTCGGCTTCATTGTCGTGGTCATGCTGACGCGTGTGCAGGTCCTCAAGTCGCTGCTTTACATCACCAAGAAGCTGATGGTGCGCTTGAAGTACGGGCACAAGGGCGAGCCGCAGCCAGCGACCGGCATCACCAGAGCGCGCCCGCGAGGCCAGGGCGTGATCGGCAGCGTGCTGGTGGCCAAGACCATCGAGCGCATCAAGCAGACGCCCGTGATCTTCTTCTGCAAGGCGCCGAACCTGCCCAAGATCAACGAGGCCATCGCGTACGTGCTGCGCAACGAGCAGACCTACTGCCTGCGGCTCGTGCACATCTGCGACCGCGACGCCGAGATCCCGAGCGAGTTCGAGGACATCGTGTGTCTGTTCGACCACATTTACCCGCTGCTGAAGATCGACTTCGTGTCCATCACGGGCAGCTTCGATCCGGCCATGATCGAGTGGATCTCGCAGAGCATGGCCATCCCGACCAACATGATGTTCATGCGCCAGCCCACGACCACGACCGTGCACAACGTCTCGGCGCTCGGCGTGCGCGTCATCACCAGCTAACCACCTAATAATCTAGACGCCTTGAATGATCACACGTCGCAGGATCCAGGAAACGGGCGGGGTGACTTGGCGGGCGCACCAGGAGAGACGAAATGCTGGCCTCTCCAGCGATTGGCTCGAGCTGAATGGAGGGATGACATGGTGCTGAATGTTTGCTTCAAGTTGCATGTATTCGAGGAGAGACGAAACCACCCATCGCTGATTGGCCAAAACCATGGAAGAACATCGCCCAATTCATTGTCAATTCATTGGCATGGGACAGGTCCACCGCGTTTTGGCACGAGGCCTGAGTTGAGGAGGACGGCTGTCTGCGACAGGGTACAACTGCGAAAATCCACTGGGAGGGAGGGATGATCCTCCGCCTCTGCACCCGTTGACAGATGCGGCACAGGCGAAGTCAAGCTGTCTGATCTTTCTGTGCGATCGAAAGAACACGAGCCACTCACCCATCACGCGATTTGGTCATTCCGCAATTTGCTGCCAAGTTCTCATCAAGATCTGCTGCGTATGACCGAAGAGCTCGTGATGGCGGATTCCTGGACGTCCTACCATCCAATGCAATCGCCAGCCACCGCCGAGGGACCGATGTGCCCGCCTTTGCGCCGTCGCAAGATCGAGATTGAAGTTGTCAAGGCCAATGGACCCACGTGGATGTTCCCGGGCGGAGGCAGTGCCCAGCACGTGCAGGTGCCCACGGACGAGCTGCACGCCATCGAGGAGAAGCTGAGAAAGCCCAAGGTCCTGCTCAGCGAGTGGCCGGCTACAGCCATCTCTGGCAACGACATCCTGTCCAGCGTCCTGTACTCGGCTTCTCAAGTGGTTGCCAAGTCTGGAAAGCTCATGCCCGTGCCGCTGGTCCTGGTCTCGGTCGTGCTCTACTTCTTCCGGTTCATCTACGAAGAAGTCGTCACGGCCATCCCGCTCAACGGCGGCTCCTACAATGCGCTGCTCAACTCCACCTCCAAGCATACGGCTGCCATCGCTGCCACGCTCGGCATCGTGTCGTACATGGCGACCGGTGTTGTCTCCGCTACGACAGGCGTCCAGTATCTGGGCAATCTAGTCGACCTCCCGGTGGTCGGATGTACCGTGGCCTTGCTCTTTGCATTCGCACTGCTCTCGATCCTGGGAATCACGGACAGCTCACGGGTGGCCGCCGCGATCTTCTTCCACCACGCGCTGGTTCTCACGGTCACAGTCGTGGCCTGTTCTATCTACGCTGTGCAGCACCCGCACGTGTTCTGGGACAACATGAAGACGGACTATCCAGACGTGGACTACCTCGGCAATATGCTTGACGGCAACGTGTTTACGGCCATCTTCTTCGGCTTTGGCGCCTCCATGCTCGGCATCACTGGCTTTGAGACCTCGGCCCAGTATGTGGAAGAGCAGGCGCCTGGTGTCTTCCGCAAGACGCTGCGCAACATGTGGGCGCTCGCCAGCGTCTACAACCTGGTCCTGGGTGTTCTCGTGCTTGCTGTGCTTCCGCTCGAAGGTGAAGATGGCATTTACAAAGCCACTGCTCTGCTGGCCCAAACAGGCAGCGTGGCCGGAGGTAATTGGCTCAAGGTCTGGATCTGCATTGACGCACTCGTTGTGCTCGCGGGTGCCGTGCTGACAAGCTACGTGGGCATCACGGGGCTGGTCCGCCGACTCTCGAACGACCGTGTGCTGCCGGCATTCTTGGCCACGACCAACAAGTGGCGCGGCACCAACCACTACATCATCTTCCTTTATTTCGCACTCGCGTCCAGCCTCGTGATCGCCATGGACGCAGACTCTACGGTGCTCAGCGGAGTGTTCACGTACGCGTTCCTGAGCATGATGTCCATGTTTGCGTGTGGCTGCATGCTGCTCAAGACCAAGCGCTCCGACATCCCGCGCGACGTCCATACGTCGTGGAAGACGGTGATTCTTGGGTTTGTGATGGTAGTCGTGGCCATCTTTGCCAACCTGCTGGGCGACCCGAAGATTCTGATCGTGTTCGCGATCTACTTCATCGTGGTCGGCTTCGTGATCTTTGTGATGCTGCAACGCGTCGTCATCCTGCGCGCGATCCTCGCTTCGCTGCAGAAGATCGTGCCTTCCAAGGGCAGCAAGTTTGATCAGGATGGAGCCGACGCCTTCGTGCACACTGGAGCTCGTGGCGGCCGCACCATCGCGAGAGCGATCACCAAGATCCACGACGCACCCATGATCTTCTTCTGCAAGGCGCCGGACCTCACGATCCTCAACAAGGCCATCATGTACGTGCGTCGCAACGAGCAGACTCACAACCTACGCATCGTGCACGTCTACGGCGACCAGGAGGCTGACGCCGGAGTACTGGCTGAGTTTGAGCAGTTGACTACGCTGTTTGACGCCATGTACCCCAAGATCCGTCTCGATTTCGTCTCGGTGCAGGGCGAGTTCACGCCGGCCATCATCGAGTGGCTGTCCAAGTCCATGGACATCCCCAAGAACATGATGTTCATTCGGCAGCCAGGCAATTTTTCCGCCCACAAGGTCGCGACCTCGGGCGTGCGCGTGATCACGGCCTAAGTACCGACTGAACTCACCACTGGCCACACACTGTAGCGTAAGTACCCAGCCCAGTACAGTAGTCGTAATGCTCGTCTTAATATCAAATGCTGGTGGTTGAATTGTCGTGTGCTTTGCTTACGATGGAGAAGTCAAATAGCGTGCGATGCCAGGTGCATGTGCGTTGCGATGTATGGCGTTCCGTCGAACTCGATCCAGTGGATCTACGGTACGGTACCGGAATTGTTGACGCCTGATGCATGTGGAGATGTAGACGTGAGGGCATGAAATCGGATACTCTGGATAAGTGCATCTCCCCTCCCTGGGAGGAATGACTTGTAAAGATCTGGACTTTATATATTTGTTTTTGTATATGAAGGAGGGTGGACACCACCCATTCCGGATTGGTCCAGCCAAGTCAGCGAAGGGAGGGATGACCTGGAATCGCTTCCTAAGGCAAATGATCTTTCAAGACAGGCGGGACGAAACCACCCATCTCCGATTGGACAAAAACGACCCACCCATCAACACTGCACAGAAAGGCCGGCGGGACTGCTGGAGGGAGGCGGTATGACGTCGGATCAGCTCCATACATTCCCTCAGAGAACTGCAGGCGTGTCCAGGCTAGACGATACCACCCACACGGGATTGGCTGCAGCACAGACTGGCTGCTGGCGAACAAAGGCGGAATGACACGACCCCAAGCTCAGCCTTCTTCAGATCCGAGGAGCTTCGTAGGATAGACGAAACCACCCACCTCTGATTGGCTGCATCTATCGATTTTCAGCAAATAGCATATCAAAAACATTATTTTCAGCCAATGAAACGCGGCAGAAGGATTTATTCCCTTTTTTCAGCTTCAAGCTGGACGTTTGCATCCGGTCCAACTTGAACGAATTGCCATTCCTGAGCTTTCCGCCTTCGACTCAAGCCTACTTCTCCAAGCCAATCGATCCAATTAATCCCATGGGCACCGTCAACTTTGCTGATACGGGCGAGTCCTACGAAGTGCTCCAGTCTCCGCATCCCGTCGTGAATTTGCGCCGGCGCAAGATCGAGATCGAAGTCGTGGATGAAGCGCTGGCTACTGGTCCCATTTGGACCTTTCCTGGTGGTGGCAGTCGGAAGAACATGGAAGCGCCGCCCGATGAGCTGGAATTCATTCAGGAACGATTGAACAAGCCCAAACACCTGCTGAATGAATGGCCAGCCACCTCCATCTCGGGCAATGATATCCTGTCCAGTGTGCTCTACTCCGCCTCTCAAGTCGCTGCCAAGTCCGGCAAGTTGATGCCCGTGCCGCTGATTTTAGTCACGGTCGTGCTCTACTTCTTCCGGTTCATCTACGAGGAAGTGGTGACGGCCATCCCGCTTAACGGAGGCTCATACAACGTTCTGCTCAACACGACTTCCAAGCGCACGGCCTCCATCGCCGCAACACTTGGCATTATATCGTACATGGCCACAGCTGTTGTGTCTGGCACGTCAGGCGTTCTCTACCTTGGAAACATCGTGGATATTCCGACCGTCAGCAGCACGGTGGCCTTGCTCGCTGCCTTCGCCCTGCTCGCGCTTCTCGGCATCACTGATAGCTCGCGAGTGGCCTTCGTGTTCTTCTTCCACCACATTCTCGTGCTGATCGTGTTGGTCGTTTCCTGCTTCATCTACGCTGTGCAAAACACGCACGTGTTTCGAGAAAACATGAAGACTGACTACCCGGACGTGGATTACCTGGGTACAATGCTCGACGGCAACGTGTTCACAGCCATGTTCTTCGGCTTTGGCGCCTCTATGCTTGGTATCACTGGCTTCGAATCGTCGGCCCAGTACGTTGAGGAACAGGCGCCTGGCGTCTTCCGCAAGACGCTGCGCAACATGTGGGGGTTCACTTGCTTCTTCAACTTCACGCTTGGCATTTTGATCCTGTGCGTTCTTCCTCTGGAAGGCGAGACCGGTATCTACGCTAACTCGGATGCGCTGCTCGCACAGACAGCGCTCGTGGCTTCTGGCCAATGGCTCAAGACGTGGGTCTGCATTGATGCCTTTGTCGTCTTGGCTGGTGCTGTGTTGACCACCTACGTTGGTATCACTGGTCTGGTGCGTCGTCTTGCGAGTGATCGTGTGCTCCCCAACTTCTTGACGATCACAAACACATGGCGCGGCACGAACCACTTCATCATCATCCCGTTCTTTCTCCTTGCATCGAGTCTCGTGATCGCACTGAACGCTGACATCACTATTCTCGGGGGCGTATACACGTACGCATTCCTGAGCATGATGTCCATGTTTGCGTGCGGCTGCATGCTGCTCAAGGCCAAGCGAGCTGAGATCCCCCGCGATGTTAACGCGCCATGGCTGACAGTCATCTTTGGCCTGATCATGGTCCTAGTCGCCATTCTTGCAAACCTCTTGGGTGATCCGAAGGTGCTGATCTACTTCGCACTCTACTTCATCGTGGTCGTGTTCGTCGTCTTTGTGATGCTGGAGCGAGTCTCCATTCTGCGCGCCATGCTTGGAATCATGAAGAAGGTCGTGCCGTCCAAGCATGGCAAGACTGCTGGTCCCCCGATGACTCCAGTCGTGCATACTGGGGCTCGCGGAGGCCAGACTATTGCCCGTGCCATTGTCAAGATCCACGATGCGCCCGTGATCTTCTTCATCAAGACGCCCGACCTCACGCTCATGAACAAGGCGATCGTGTACGTGCGTCGCAACGAGCAGACCCACAATCTGCGCTTTGTTCATGTTTACGGCGACGAAGAGGCTTCTGCGGAAATGCTCGCATCGTTTGAGCAGATGGCAACGCTGTTCGATCATGTGTACCCAAAGCTCCGCGTTGATTTCGTCTCCGTCCAGGGCGAGTTCACGCCTGCGGTCGTGGAGTGGCTGGCCCAGTCCATGGACATCCCCAAGAATATGATGTTCATCCGACAGCCGGGCAACTTCTACGCGCACAGGGTCGCGACCTCTGGCATTCGCGTGATTACAGCCTAATACGCTTGAGACGATAGACTGATTGACCATGGGAAGTCTCAGTGTGGGTTTAAATGGCCGATATAAATGGCCAAAGTGTGGTCTTCTTTTACAATCATTCGATTTTCGTACAATCATTCTCGGCAACAATGTATCAACCTAGGCTGGCTGGGTCGCCCATCCTGAGGAGAGACGACCTGATTCATGGATCTAAGATAATGATGGATATTGTATTGAAATATTGATGATGAAGATGGACGACACCACACGTTCGGATTGGTGCACTGCAAAAACAGATGTGGGAGGAATGACACGTACATGCATTTCGCAGGCCAAATCTATTTCGTGCAGGCAGGACGAAACCACCCATCTCTCATTGGACGAAAGCGGCACCCATACCCATCCATACTGGATTTGCCTGTCTCAAGAGACCAGGTTAAACATATTTCATTGGATAAAAGTTAAGATATATGTAACCAATCAGAGCTCATGAAATTGGCAAACGAACATCACGCCGTTTTCCAACGGAAGACTCGTCGTGGTGGGTTCTCATGGCTGCAGTTGACCATCAGAAGTGAGCAGGTAATGGATGAGAAGGAGAGGGAAGGAAGGATATATCATTGGTCGGACATCTGCCGCTGCAGAAGTGAACAGTAGGATTCAAAGGAAGATCTTTCGCAGCGCCTGGTCTGCCCAACCAGATCAAGAAGGCTTCGCATTCAATTGCAAACAACTTTGCTGATCGAAACAGCATACAAAAAAGCCGAGGGAAGGAAGTGGTGGTGGTGTAGCAGGTGAGTGTGGCATCGGACACTGTGTGTTGCAAACCTCTGGTGTTGTTCTAGAAGCGACAGGACACTGTTGCAGTCGCCAAATGATCAGCCAATTGATTTGAAGCATCGCTGATTGGCTGAAAATTTGAACTTCTTGACTAATACCGGATTTTCTGCAGATCCCCTTTTCTCGCACCCATATGACCATAAACGAGCTCATCCTCTGAGGCGGAATGACACTTGCATCAATTCACTTGGCTGGAGTATGCGGCCAGAGGAGAGACGAAACCACCCTCGTTTACTGATTGGCTCTTCGGTGGGTGGTATCGTCTCTCCTGCCGGTACCTCATGGTGGGCCGCTCTTCAAGTGTCCGGGCGAGTCATTCCGCCTGGCCGCGGCCCCCACCCATTCAGTACTCATTCCTTCAGATTCGGCGGCCGATCTTCAGTGAGAATGGAGCGATAGCGCTCGTGTGGCTCCTCGTCTCCGCTGCCCATTCATCTCCGAGCCATTCTCCAGTTCGTCTCGTCCGCCGCAGATCATGGCTCCCAAGTTCAGCGACTCGTCGGACTCGTCCTACAGCGCCATGCAGACGCCGCGCGAAGGTCTGACGCTGCGCCGCCGCAAGATCGAGATCGAGGTCGTGGACAACGCGCTCGTGCGAGGCCCGTTCTGGCGATTCCCAGGCAATGGCAGCTCCAAGAACGTCCATCCGCCCATGGATGAACTCATGTCCATTCAGGAAGAGCTCGAGAAGCCCAAGCATTTGCTTGGCGAGTGGCCGGCCTCTGTCATCTGTGGCAACGATATCCTGTCCAGTGTGCTCTACTCAGCGTCCCAGGTCGCGGCCAAGTCCGGCAAGCTCATGCCCGTGCCTCTCGTGCTGGTCACGCTCGTGCTCTACTTCTTCCGGTTCATCTACGAGGAGGCCATTACGGCCATTCCTCTCAATGGAGGCTCGTACAACGTGCTGCTCAACACGACGTCCAAGCGCACGGCCTCCTTAGCTGCGACACTCGGCGTCATCTCGTACATGGCCACTGGTGTCGTCTCGGCCACCTCGGGCGTTCAATACCTCAACAACATCGTTGACGTCCCGACTGTCGGCTGCACCGTTGCTTTGCTTGCCGCCTTCGCCTTTCTCGCGCTCATGGGCATCACTGACAGCGCTCGCGTGGCCTTCGTGATCTTCTTCCACCACGTGCTCGTGCTTGGAATCCTCGTGGTCGCCTCCTTCATCTACGCCGTGCAGAACACGCACGTGTTCCGTGCAAACATGAAGACGGACTACCCGAGTGTCGACTACCTCGGCAGTATGCTTGACGGCAACGTGTTTACCGCCATCTTCTTCGGCTTTGGCGCCTCTATGCTTGGTATCACTGGCTTCGAATCGTCGGCCCAGTACGTTGAGGAACAGGCGCCTGGCGTCTTCCGCAAGACGCTGCGCAACATGTGGGGGTTCTCTTGCTTCTTCAACTTCGCTCTGGGCATGTTGATCCTCTGCGTCCTTCCTCTGGAAGGAGCAGAAGGCATCTACGAAAACGCTGATGCTCTGCTCGCTCAGACGGCGCTTGTGGCTGCTGGTCAATGGCTCAAGACGTGGGTCTGCATCGACGCCTTTGTCGTGCTGGCTGGTGCTGTTTTGACCACGTACGTGGGCATCACTGGCCTGGTTCGACGTCTCGCGAGCGATCGTGTCCTTCCCGGCTTCCTGCTGATCACTAACAAGTGGCGTGGCACCAACCACTTCATCATCGTCCCGTTCTTCTTGCTGGCGTCCAGTCTGGTGATCATCATGAACGCTGATATCACGATGCTTAGTGGCGTGTACACGTACGCGTTCCTGCTGCTCATGTCCATGTTCGCGTGCGGCTGCATGCTGCTCAAGGCCAAGCGCTCGGAGATCCCGCGTGACGTCCACGCTCCATGGCTCATCACGATCTTTGGCCTATTGATGGTTATCATCGCCATCTTTGCTAACCTGCTCGGTAACCCCAAGGTGCTGATCTACTTCGCGCTCTACTTCATCGTGGTCGGCTTCGTGGTCTTTGTGATGCTGGAGCGTGCTACTATCCTCAACGCGATGCTGGGCGTGATGAAGAAGGCGGCACCGTCCAAGAGCACTAAGTTGTCAGGAGAGTTCGACACTCCCAGCGTCCACACAGGAGCTCGTGGCGGTCAGACCATTGCTCGCGCGATCATGAAGATCCACGACGCGCCCGTGATCTTCTTCTGCAAGACGCCGGACCTCACGATCCTCAACAAGGCGGTCGTGTATGTGCGTCGCAACGAGCAGACCCACAACCTGCGCTTCGTCCATGTCTATGGCGACCAAGAGGCCGACGCCGGTGTGCTGGCTGAGTTCGAGCAGATGGCTACACTCTTTGACCACGTGTACCCGAAGCTGCGCATTGACTTCGTGTCGATCCAGGGCGAGTTCACGCCTGCGCTCGTGCAGTGGATCTCGGAGACCACCAAGATCCCCAAGAGCATGATGTTCATCAAGCAGCCGGGCAACTTCTACGCGCACAAGGTCGCGACCTCAGGCATTCGCGTGATCACGGCCTAAGTCAGTCCTCTGGGGCTTGTAATATGACGAAATAATAAGACGCTTTACTATGACACTGCTTCTGGAAACTGAGGTTCATGTGACCTCTCGCACAAGAGCGACGACTAAATCAGTACTCTCCCTGGATCACTGCCTTCCACAAGGCTTGAGTGAAACGAAATGTACTGATTTAGTTGGATTCCCTCTCTTCGTGAAAGGGCGGTGGGTGGCATGCTAAAGCAGTTACCGGGGTTCACTTGGATTCAGTATACTTCCTAGTGATTTCACCCCATCTTCCACTGCGCGCATTATCTCCATACCACGTCACTCGGCAATCGGCAGTCTCAAGCGAAGAACTCGTCATGGCCCATGGGTTGGGTCTGCGCAAGCGACTGCTGCAGGTGCAGGTGGCAGAGGATGGAGCGCCGCGTGGCCCTATCTGGACGTATCCGGGCATGGGCGCAGCGCACGAAGTCGTCCCACCGGAAGACGAGCTGAACGAGATCCGCAAGACCCACGAGACGGAGAAACACAAGTTGGGCCAGTGGATGTCCACGTCCATCTGCGGTAATGACATTCTGTCCAGCGTGCTGTATTCTTCAGGAATCGTGGCAGTGAAGGCTGGGAAGGTCATGCCGATTCCGATGGTCCTCGTCTCGATCGTGCTCTATTTCTTCCGCTTCATCTACGAGGAAGTCGTGACTGCGATCCCACTCAACGGCGGGTCCTACAACGTGTTGTTGAACACCACGTCCAAGCGCGTGGCTGCATTCGGCGCAGCACTTGGAATCATCTCGTATCTGGCTACTGGCGTTGTCTCGGCCACGTCGGCTGTGAACTATTTGGGCACTCAAGTGGATATAGCGACTGTTCCCTGGACGATCGCGCTGTTGTTCCTGTTCGCTGCTTTGAACGTGTTCGGCATGGCTGAGAGTGCTGGCGTAGCTCTAGTGATCTTTACATTGCACGTGGTCACCCTTTCGGTGCTTGTGGTGAGCTGTCTCATCTACTTTGTGCAGCATACGTCGATCTTTTCCGATAATATTGACTCAAAGCTTCCGGATATTGATTTTGCAGGCAACAAGATCCACTCGAACATCTTTACTGCGATCTTTTTCGGGTTTGCAGCTTCGCTTCTCGGTATCACTGGCTTTGAAAGTTCAGCGCAGTTTGTGGAAGACCAGCAACCAGGCGTGTTTCGTAAGACGTTGCGCAATATGTGGGCGTTCTCCACGTTTTTTAATGTCAGTTTGGCCATTTTAGCTCTTGGAGTGCTTCCTGTGAGCGAAATTATCGACAAGAAAGACACACTACTTGCCGAAATGGGTCGCATCACTGGTGGTCGCTGGCTTGAAATTTGGGTATCAATCGACGCATTTGTCGTGCTCTCAGGTGCTGTTCTGACGTCGTATGTTGGTATCACGGGCCTTGTTCGTCGTTTGGCATGTGATCGAGTGCTTCCAGCATTTCTCATGAAACAAAATTCGTGGCGCAAGACCAACCACAATATCATTCTCACGTATTTTATTTTGGCCACAAGTCTTGTGCTTATTTTGAATGCTGATACCTCAATTTTGGCTGGAGTTTATACGTACGCGTTCTTGGGGCTTATGGCGCTTTTCGCGTTCGGATGTATGGCTCTGAAGGCCAAGCGACATGAGATCCCACGAGACGTCTCTGCTCCCTGGTGGTCCTGCATCATGGGGTTTGTACTGGTGATAATCGGCATCTTAGGAAATCTCTTGGGAGATCCGTCGATTCTCATGTACTTCGCGATATATTTGATTGTCGTGGCTTTTGTCATGGTGATTATGATGGAACGTGTTCAGATTTTGCAAGTTATCTTGGTCGTTATGAAGCGCGTTCTACCGTCACGTCGTTCAGATCCACCGCAATCTCCATCTCTGGAATCACCTGCAATTACACCTACGATAGATGCAGACAGCGTTCAATACGAAGGTCTTACAGCACCAGCGAATTTCGATTCCACAGCAGAACACATGCGCACAGGTGCTCG
>JAADXR010000623.1:0-15479 GCA_023337935.1 Elongisporangium anandrum
ATCCATAGCTGATGTCGTACACCCTTCGGATCGGTTATTGTGAAGCCACTGAATGATGTCGAGACGATTGCCACGTGCGGCATTGTCCATTGCAGTTGTAGAGCATCCGCATCCTTTACTGTGTAGCCACTGAATCACGTGTAAATGCCCACCTAAGGCAGCTTTGTCCATTTCGAATGATATACACGGTATTCCCTTCTCATACAACCATTCCATGACTTCTAAGTGTCCATTCGACGCAGCTTTCGATAGCGAAACCCAATTTCGGTCCTGATTGAGGTCTCCTTTTTCGTAAAACCACTTGACCATTTCCAAATACCCGTTCTCAATAGCTAAATCAATCAAACCAGAGCAACGTTTATGCCGCAGAAGCTTTACAATCTCCAAATGACCGAACTTTACGGCTTTCCGAAGAACTTGGTCTACCCATTTGAACGTACGCTTTGGATCAGTCACCACACGATCTGAATACACGTTTTCCAACAGCCATTGGAACGTGTCGGTGTGACCATTCTCAGCCGCAAGGCGCACAGCCCAGACATAGCAACTGCCTTTACGAATACTATCCAGCCACTTGAGCGTCTTCAAATCTCCTCGAATAGCAGCCATGGACTTGGCATAGACAGTCACTTCGATCTTCTTGAATTGCCTTTTCTGACGCCACACAATCTTCATAAACGCCAGAGCATCAGGCCCCGTCCATCTCTCGACCAATTTGTCAAACGAGACTGTGAATTTGTCATTTGGAAATCGATCACGAAGCACTGCACCACGTTGGCTTGAGTATTGAGAGCATTTGACATCATTTTCTTATCCTTCAGTTTGCCTTGAACCAAAAGCCACTCCAGCAGATGCACGTGGCATTCACGCACCGCAGCCTCGAAAACCTTTGGTGTGGCGCGATCCTCTGCCTCTGGAAGATACGTGAACCAAGCTTGGACGAGCTCCACGCTGCCGATCTTGGCGGACTCAAACACGCCAGCAAGAAACCGAGCTTCACGGTACTCAGCTGGTGCGCTTTTACCAGATTTCTGTCGATCTTCATTGATTTTGGCTGCAATCCAGCGAACCATGTTGGGAAGTTGTGCTTGCGTTGCCTTCTCCATGCTGCCTCTGGGATGTTCCATCAGCATATCGGAGATCGTTTTCCCCACGTGATCGAGCGCTAGCATGCGTGGCTGACATTTTTTCAGCACCAGCTCCAAAACCTTGAGTGGGAGCAAGTGGCTAGCCGAAATATTTAGCTGCTCTATGCGACTGCGCTTGGTCAGCATTGTCGTTTGCCAAATGAGTTAAATGTTCTATGGATCCGTTCCATTCGTGCAACATTTCTTGCACCTGATGATCGAATTCGATCACAGGTTAAAAATCTGTGAATTATACCGTTTTCATTGCACATATCAACGCGTTTGACGCTTCAGATCTTCTTCCATTCCATCCAAAGGCGCTGGAGCTGGCGATCGATCGGCTTCGTCCATGCATGTTCTCAATCGTTCCCGTGGTCCAAAATACAGTGCATTTCTTAATAGGACATCCCAGAAGCAGTATGGAGAGCGCTACGCAAGCCAACAAGCCCGACTTGGTGCGTTGGCTCATTATCAAGAACGAAGAGGATCGGCAGAACTCTGTAGAAAGAGTTCCGCTGGAATATTGCGAAAAGCGCTTTCTCGCAGGCGTCTTTGAGTCTGCGAAAATCGGCAGTGTGGAGATTATTTGAGCCTGGTTCATGGCGAAGACGACGGAAACATATTTTGACCATCGAAGCAGACTTAAAGGTTCCTGGCGCTCGTGCAAGCCATGTTTCCGTGGTGATTGTTCCTGCTGGAAATCCTGAGCTCGAAACCTCTTGTATGCGGTACTCTTTTATTCGTTTGTATGAAAATGCCCGTATCAATTCGATTTTCTAGTAAGGATATCTCGGTTCGCTATGAATATACGTCGCAGATTCAAATACCATCATTATCTCTGTGGTCTAATCCGATCACGGTTTGTGTGGAAAAAAAATCGTCCTCACTTTCTTGAGGAAACAGGAACAATGCTTGCCAAGCGCAGGCGAATGGAGCTGTTTGATACTTTAGATGCCCGCCGTGTTTGGTCCACGACAATAAAGCTGGTGCTTAGCCGCTGCCAGCCGCACGTGATGGCTCTTGATCATGTGACAAATAAAATTGTCGAGCTGTTACCGAATGATCCCAGAGGTGGCATGGAGAGCGCAACGCAAGCGAATATGCCCGGCATCGTACGATGGTTTGCTGCACAATTGAATGACGATCGCCAGAAATCTGGCAAGACCGTTACGAAAGAGTATCGTGAAGCGCGATTTCTGGTTGGTATCTTCGAATCCGCAAAGAAAGGCAGTGTAGACCTCATCCAATCCTGGTTTACGTACTTCCCGGAGGCTCAAAATCTCGCGACGCCGACAATTTTTGAGGTTGCCGTTCGAGAAGGTCACGTTCCTTTGCTTCAATGGCTTTTTGATGAAGGCAAACTGCATGACGAAGAGATGGTTTCAAACGCACTGAATGTACATAGGAATGTGGTGAAGTGGCTGCGTGAGCACTTTCCTACTGTAAAACTAACGATTTCATTCGACAAGATGGTCGAACGATGGACAGGACCCGAAACGTTGGCGTTTATGAAGGAGACGTAGAGTCATAAAAAGCAATTCAAGAAGATCGAAGTGACTGTGCTAGCAAAGTCCGTGGCTGCGACTAGAGGCGATTTGGAAATGCTAAAATGGCTTGATATGATTCGCAAGGGCAAATGGCATGTCTGGTCTGTTCAGCTAGCAGCCGAAAATGGACATGTGAAAACCTTCCAATGGTTGTTGAAAAAGGCTTATGCTGATCGTGTGGTGGCAGATCCACAGAGTACGTTTAAATGGGTTGATGAAGCTATTGTAAAGGCAGTTAAACGGGGTCACTTGGAGATCGTGAAGCTACTGCGTCATCAACATTGCCCCCAGCTAGCCAATGCAGCTGTGGAAGAAGGCCATCTAGACATGGTGAAGTGGTTTCACCAACAAGGAGATGTTGTTCCTGAATCTGTTCCACTTGAAAAGGCAGCGATGAATGGGCATTTAGAAATCATCCAGTGGCTACATGACCACGGTAGCGTATGTGGGCCAAATGAAATGGACATGGCAGCGTTAGGGGGTCAATTTTCTGTGCTTAAATGGCTTCACAGCAAAGGAATTCGCTATTCTTCTGCTGCAATGAGCAATGCTGCACGGAGTAACCGCCTCGATATTGTCCAGTGGCTACATAACAACCGACCTGAAGGGTGCACGACCGCAGCTATGGATGAAGTAGCTTGCAATGGCTTTCTTGATATTGTCATTTGGCTCCATGAGAACAGGACGGAAGGCTGCACTTCACGAGCCATGGGAGATGCTGCAGCCAATGGCCACTTGAACGTGGTCCAATGGTTGCACCATAACAGATCGGAAGGATGTGACGAACATTCGTTCTGCAAAGCAGCATCAGGCGGTCATTTTGCGGTAGTTCGCTGGCTTTTTGGCCATGGAATTGGAGTCTGTGATTGCGAGTTGATGATGTCGGCCGTTAAAAGTGGGAATCTTGAAATGGTCAAGTGGATCCAGGCAAATCGTCATGAACCGGTTGGTGATTCAATTGTTGGAGTTGCTGTCAAACATGGTCATTTGAAGATCACTAAGTGGCTGATTGCAAATAACCTTGGCGAGATAAATGAGCGCTGCATTGATACTGGAGTCCTTGATCATTTGCCTATGGCCAAGTGGTTATTTGAGACTTATCGGTACGAATTTTTAAAAGTGCATCTAAATCGGATTCCATATGATCTGTACCGCGACAACTTTCGCGCAGAGACAGTCGAGTGGCTACTCATGCACGTAGGATTAGTGTCAACAAGCGAAGCCACAAGCTATCTCTATCGCAAGTTGAAGTATGGACGCTATTCACCAGACCTTGCTGGTGATACGCCAGCGAGCAGACACTACTGGCAATAAAGAAAATGTGGAATGGTGATGCTGGCTCTGGAGATGGTTTGAGGAGAATAAAATGATGAGGATTGTTTCGTCCAACATTCTTGGGATTCTTCGGTGTTCAGTGTAGCAGCGTGAAACTTGAATAGTCAAAAGCCGCATGCAATCCATTCGCGAGTCAAACGTAACTAAATGAATGTGTGCTGCAACTGAATCACTTCCAAATGATCGTGGGGCGCAGCAATAGGTGGTCCAATCAGTTTAGCCATTTCTAAGCCTAAATTCTCTCCTCACATCGTTCAGCTAAAACTACTTTCTGAAGCTGGTTGACACAAACCATTGAATTAACCCCATGCTATGCGTTATGGTGCGAGAGTAAAGCGTGTTCCCTGGAAGTGGGAGACGTCAAGATCATACAGCGCAATGTGTGGCCTCCAAAGAGCTCGATTTGTCCTGATTGAGATTTGGGATGATCCAGCTGAAATCATACTTATTCGGAATAAGTATTCGCTCCTGACGGCTTTGACATGAGTAGTGCTTTCTACACTATCGCTCTTGGATGGATGTGAGATAGACAGAACGCGACCTTCTGTACAGTTAGTTATATACAATTTCGAGGGGAATTTCACTTTCGGTACTGCAGCAGCAGCAGCAGCAATTTAAAAGCACTCATCCGATGCAAATGCACCAAACCCCATTGAAAGAGACATAAACATTTCATTTAACCAGAAACTCAAGAAACTAGCGCATAGTGAGACCGAGAAGCGTGCTCTGGAGATTTGTCCTCGCCCAATTTCTCGTCCTCGCATATATTGGATGGGCTCTTATCGTAGGATCCATCCTCAGTCTCCCATGAACAAGTTTCGCTTCCCACGCGAATCACTGCGGATAGCAGCGCCGATAGCGCCACAAATGCACTCAAGTACTCAAACGCTTTCGCGCGACTGCCCACGCCCTTGAAGAGGAAGCCCCAGCAAAGAGCGCCCACATTACCGCCCGCGCCGACAATGCCCGAAGCCACTCCTGTGAATTGCGGGGAGACGTACGGCACAATAGCGTATGTGCTTCCTGTGCACGCCTGAACAAAGAAGCCAAAGAGTATGAGCAGCGGGATACTCCAGCTGAGGGATTGGCTCTGGCTGTAGAGGTAGAGGAATAAAGCTTGGCCTGCAAAGGAGGCGAATTGGATCACGACACGGCCTTTCATTCGCCATCGCCTGTTGGCGACATCCGACGCGTATCCGCCAGCGGCTCGGGAGAAAATGCACATGAGACCAAAGAGCGAGGAGATCAGACTTGCTCTGGTCTGCGTCAGACTGCGGCACTTTGTGGCATCGGTCGTCGGATCGCAACCGTCTCGAGTAAAGTCTTGATAGTAGTACAGGCTGAGCACGTTGTGCACTTGGAGCTCAATGCCAAAGCTGCAGGCATACTGGAACGCAAGGATCCAGACCACAGGGAGTTTGCCCACGGCCACCAAGCCCAGTCTTGTGCTGCCCGCTGGCTTGAGCCATTTGTGCTGCAGATTCGACTGCCTCCGCAGCGCCGAGTAGTTTCCTTGAGGACAGTCGTCCGAGAACCGATAGAGACAGACTCCGACGAGTACCATCAGCACAGCAGGGAAACAGAGAGTGATGCGCCAGCCCGTGTCGTCCGAGATGCTTCCATTGATCGTCACGAGATCGAAGAGCAGCGGCATGAATAAGTAGGCCGCTCCAGCGCCCAGGTTGCCCCAGCCAGCGGCGATCGCATTGGCGCTGCCCACAATACTCGAGGCGAACATAACCGACGTCCAGTATGCCGTCGCCACGAAGCAGCAGCCGATGAGCCCAATGAAGAAGCGTACGACCATAAAGCCTGTGTAGGTTGTCACGAACGCCGCTGAAATCACTGGCAGCGCGCCGACGACCAGTAGCGCTGCCTGCACAGTGCGCGAGCCATAGCGATCGCACAGCGGGCCTGTGATGATGCGCCCTAAGATCGTGCTCGAGACCGAGACGATGTTGGAGTTGTAGACCTGGTCCTGCGTCAGCCCCAGCTGGGCTTTGAGCGTCGGCATCAGAGGCGGGATGGCGAACCAGCCCAGGAACGCCGTGAAGAACGAGAGCCACGCGAAGTGGAACGCGCGCATGTGCGGCCGCCGGGCGCTCAGGATCTTGATTTCGACCGCGCGATTCTGCTGCGCTGGGTCCGTGGCCAGCGCAAACCCTGGCGCACCCATACGCAGACTCATGGTGAGATTGGGAATGGCTCTGTCTATGGAAGTGAGACCGTGAGAGTGTTGGTCATCGTACAATCGCACGACATTGGACTGAGGTCGGAGCTTTCTTCCATTGGAAACTGCTTGTGGTTCAGTGATTGGCTTCAGAAGGAATCAATGCGACTGCTGAGCTCAAGAGGGTTTGCACAATTGTCTAGTATTGGTAATAGTTTATAGAGAGGTTACTTCTTGCCGCCCTTCTTGCCGCCCTTGGTGTTTGCAGCGGGAGTCGGAGCCTCCTTGGTGGCGGGCTGAGCCTTCTGAGCCTTCTGGCCCTTGGCAGGCGGAGCTTCGGCCTTCTTCTCCGGAGCAGGCTTGGCCTGCTGCTGCTGGGGAGCCTGGACATTGGGAGTGCTCTTCTTGCGGCCCATGGTGAAGTGGAGGTGGTTGAGGTGATTGGCTGTTTGAGCAAATGCTGGAATGAGGAACGAGATCAGCGCAGACGAAAAAGAGAAGCCTCCTGCGACGCTGCAAACCACCGCCTCGGACGTTCTGGTCTGGCCCACCAACCAGAGAGCGAAACTGATTCTAATTAAAGAGACCTTCGTTTCACGCGTGGCTTCTGGTCTTTGAGCTTCCTCACCTCATTTGCTTTGCACTGCAGCATTTGCGCTCAAGCTACCAACCACCTCCACCAACACCATGGCCCGCAAGAAGAGCACTCCCAATGTCCAGGCTCCCCAGCAGCAGCAGGCCAAGCCTGCTCCGGAGAAGAAGGCCGAAGCTCCGCCTGTCAAGGGCCAGAAAGGTCAGAAGGCTCAGCCCGCCGTCATGGAAGCTCCGCCCGCTGCCAACACCAAGGGTGGCAAGAAGGGCGGCAAGAAGTAATTTAAGGACTTGGTACCACTTGAAACGTAAAGTTGGACAACTAATATACCATCAATGTGACCTATAATACCTACGCTATCCGTGCTGATGCACTTTGTCTTGTGAAACCTTCTTGACCTGAGTGCTGTTGAGAACACGATTCAATCTATGAATACTGTATGCACAGCTGAGCACCGGCATAAATGTAGCCATCTTGAACAAATTATGTAGCCATTTGCTGCGCACCTTGCAGATTCTGACTTGAAGGCCTCAGATATGGCAGAGATAGAAGTTAACTCAAAATAATGGTTGAAGTGAAGTCAATTTGACAACATAATTTATCATAGAAGTACGTTCTATGCTAGGAAATGATCTACTTCTTTCCGCCCTTCTTGCCGCCCTTGGTGTTGGCAGCGGGAGTCGGAGCTTCCTTGGCGACGGGCTGAGCCTTCTGACCTTTCTGGCCCTTGGCAGGCGGAGCTTCGGCCTTCTTCTCCGGAGTGGGCTTGGCTTGCTGCTGCTGGGGAGCCTGGACATTAGGAGTGCTCTTCTTGCGGCCCATGGTGTTGATGATGTGAGGTGGCTGGTTGCTTGAGTGCAAATGCTGCAGTGAGACTGAAACGACAGCGACTTGATCAAAGCTTAAAATGAGATGTAGTGTGCTTCTGGGCGGTTCTGAGGAGTTTCTTGTCCGTCCGTTTCGTGGGTATTTTTTGCTCAGGGTTCAACTACATTCAAGTTCTGCAGCCTGTCTGAGCATCTATCCTTCATTGCACATTTTGCTCTCCAGATCTCAAGTATCCAACCACCTCAGCCAACTCTATAGTCATCATGGGCCGCAAGAAGAGCACTCCCAACGTTCAGGCTCCCCAGCAGCAGCAGACCAAGCCCGCCCCCGAGAAGAAGGCCGAAGCTCCGCTTGCCAAGGGCCAGAAGGGTCAGAAGACTCAGCCCGTCGCCAACGAAGTTCCGACTCCCGCTGCCAACACCAAGGGCGGCAAGAAGGGCGGAAAGAAGTAAATTAAGTCATATGCGACGCACCAGCCTTTAAAGCTGTAATGGAATTATTTCAGTCCATTCTCGTGTAGAGTTTCGCTTTATTGCGCTTGTGAGTCGTGGTGAATCACAGCAAACCTCCATTGAAAGGATTCAGCTCGCTGATGATATCAGTCGCCAGCAAGAGTGATTCTCCCGCTGCGGGAAGCAAATCCAACCGAGCCGACTCGTTCTGGGGCCACGCATTGTTGAACCGTGTGTCAGCGAATTGGGGTTCACCGCCATTCTCTCACATGTGTTGCAGAAAAAATGAGAAGGATGGCCATCCGACGCACATCACTTTCATCGATTAACCAATACTAATGAAACCCCCCAGAACTCGAAGCCGCGTTCGCGCGCAGCGGCATGCTGCAGTTAAAGGAAATCATCAATTTGATCGTACAAAATGCAAGGCCAGCATCATGACCAGCAGCAACGTGGACAATGAAGCCATGGACGCCGTGGCCAGCAACTACATGGGTCTTGCGACCGGTGGCGCTTTGATTGGCGGTGGCCGGCGCACGGAGAGCAAGGCCAGCATCATGACCAGTAGCAACGTGGACAGCGAAGCCATGGACGCCACGACCAGCAACGGTATGGGCCTTGCGATGAATGTAGACCAGATTTGGGAGAAAAAGAAGAGAAAATGGAGCGAAGATGATTTTGAAGAGAACATCGCGAAAAGAACTGGATCTATTCAAGAACAAAATGATGTAATGCGCGTTGGTAGTGTTGATACACCGGATACAGTCTGCAGCAAACCACTTTTTATGGACTTGCTGATGTACGAAAACCCTTGTGACATCACACAAGGATATTTCTTGGACGGTTTCGAGCTTCGGTACACTACGTTGGAAAATTTTCATGATGCTTTGGAGAGTACGCAGCCAGAACGTTCCAGATGTTTACCATAAGAACTTCAACGAGTGTCTCCGCTAGAAATGCCTCAATTGCCAAGAGCAAAATCCTCACGAAGTCGTATATACCTGAGTATATGAAGACGTACTCCAAAACGATTTTGTGCACGCACGGGTTAAAAAGCAAGCCACGCGGCTCAGGTCAACGAACAGGCCACTTGACAAGATATGTAGGGTGCTCAGTTTCAATCCACGCAACTGTTCAGTCAAACCAAGATGGATGGTACATTTTTGTCAGGCCAGAAGGCTCTCACAATCATAACGTGAACAGCATCCTCTACCAATACTATGTGGAGAATCGACGTATCGCTGATCCGGCGTAAGTGCTCCGTGTGAGCGAAATTGTCGATAACGGAGGAAAAGCAAGGAACGCCTTGAATTTTATTCGGAAAAATAGCGGTGAGAAAATTGACAGAAGAGATTGTTGATAGCGAAATACTCACATTAACGATCGTTGTGCTGTATGATAGGCTTGAAGAGCGACATGAAAGATATTAGAAATCTACTGGCCTGACTTAAAACGGAAAAGAACGGCCAAACAACAAGCGCTCAACGAACTGCGCATATGCTGAAAAAGTTTTTCGAGAGTGCAGGCAACGTTGCCACGATTCAAATTGACTCGCGTACAAATATTATCGAGTCCGTCGCTGTGCAAACACCATCCATGCGCCATTTAGCTACGGCATTTCTTCAAGTGGTTCTGTTGGATTCTACGCGTGACATGAACAAGAATGGCTACTTCCTCTTCAGCTTTATGGTGATGGACGTGTTTGGCAAGGTAAGAGAAATATTGCTCATCATGATGATTATATTGCATAATGATGATTCTTCGCTAGGGACAATACATACAGCATTCGTTAATTCACCGAGAAACAAAGGACAACATGTGCGATGTGATTATTGCGTTCAAGCAAAATAATAGAGCGTGGGAAGAAATTCGCGTCTTTGTAATTGACAAGCACTTCGGCGAAAAAAGTGTGTTGAACGAGGAGTTTCCAGACGCACGTGTGCTTTTGTGCAAATACCACGTTGACACTTATCTCTCTAAAATGGTGAGATGAACTGTTGCTTTTGAGTTGTGTCTGAATACTGATCTCGTGAATAAAAACCTAGGTAAATGCCTTAGTCACCTCATCACACTATGAGAAGCAGCAACTGCGAGACGTGTTGCAGTCAATGCAATCAATTCAAACTGTTGAAGACTATGAAAACAGGAAGTCGTTGCTACTCCACCTCCTCAACAACAACACGAGCCACTCTTTCTTTAAGTATTTAATGAAAAACTGGGATAGTAGCCGCGCTGAATGGACAGCTTATGCACGTCGACACATGCCCTATCTGGGCAACCAGAGTCGAAATGGGGGAAATTGAAGCTGAGTATTTCGAAATCAATGGAAATTGATGAGCTGATTGGAGAGCTAATCACGCTTCAAGAATACGATGAAGACGCATACGTCAAGGACGTACGGACGTACGGACGTACGAGAGTACGAGAAGTTTTTTTATGGATTCTGCTGATTTAGAATTGCAAAAACTTTCGTCAGTGCTAAGTACTTACGCATTCAAGCTCGTATTGGTAAGATGCTTAGTAATTATGGATATGAGACGATATTTGACAACTGATTTACAACTCTAGGGTGAATACAAGTATGCTCTGGCTGACAGTACGCACTACGGCGTGCGAGATCTAGGAAGCCAAGTCGAGTTGCGCAGAACTATCACCAATGCGACAACCTATTCGATCATATTGGAGGTTTGTGGCTATTGTAAATGCGGATATGTTGGTGCAAGGCGACCAACAATTGTTTCTATTCCATAGGACTTCCAATGTGATTGCATGTTCATGCAGACACAATTGCTGCCATGCAGGCACGTTTATTGTTTATTACTATCGCCATCTCCACCGGCACAAATATGAATCAACCGTGCCTTTCTTTCACTTGCACCCTCGATGGTCTATCCACTCAGAAATCAATGATACGACATCCTCAAAGTTTTCAGCGAGAGAGCTGTCTGTTTTACCAGCAACTGTGACGCCTGTGAATCAAATAGAAAAAGCTGAAAAATATAACAAGCTCATGAGCAAGTTGAGAGAATTTGCGAGTATCGTTTCACTCTACGGTGCCGAAAGGTACAACCAAATGGACGAATTTATTGAGGCATCCATTGAACGAGTGAAACAAGGGGCAGTATTGGGTGTTTTTTCGGTAGAAGAAATGATCGATCATGCTCAGCCTTTGGTTAATGATGAAGAACCGGCCAATGCTGTACCCGCTTCTCAATTACAAATTGTAAAGCGAAACTCATGTGAACTTGGTACGAAAAAGGTGACTGGTTCAAGTCAGGTTACGTTTGCCACTCCGAATCTCACTAAAGCTCGAGCAAAGAAATTAGCTGTAGCTGCTGCCAAACAAAATCGAATGCATCGAGTAGCCGAACTGGCTACCAAGTTGGCTGAAGGCAAACGAATTACTCCCGTCACTTTATAAGAAATCGAAACCACGCTGATTAGGCAGCACACTGCGCTAAAAGCTAAAGAAATGGTAAGCATTATTGGCAGTATGGTTTATTGGCGTCTGAACTGTACTAATAAATGTTGACGTGCTATCAGATGGAAGCATGTGAAACAAAGAAACTACTTGAACCGGCTACGATACATCGAGGCACCAAACTCCAAGTTTATCCTCGCATGGATCTTATTAAATACGTGCTAGAAGGTTTAGAGGTTGAGCGTCTTACGACCGCTTTGTATTCAACCATGGGAAGCAATTATTTGATGGATTTGCAAGAAAGCACAAGGCCACAGCCGTTGATCCGAGCACACGAGGTGCTTATCACGGTCTACCAGATAATGGACTTGATGCAAAAGTCGAAAAGGAAATTATCACTGTTGCACACAGCGAGCAAGTGGATTCAGACCACAAATTTTGTGATTAATACTGTGAGCTATCCGCTCAACGATGTCATGATGACCCCCAATGTACGCTCGCTATCGTTTGTTTGACGCATTCACATTACTGACTATATCTTTTAGTATGAACACGTAGATCAGCTATGGAATATTCCTATGCGAGATACGATTGTTGAAGGCGAGGCAATTGATTGTACTCAGTTTACAGCCTTCTGTAGTCCGAAATGGCTCAATACGACGTGCGTGGCTACCGCAATGAAGCAAATGGCACATATTCATTCCGGCACGGGTGTGATCAACCCAAGTTTTGTGGAATTTCGAGACGTCAGGCGTCAAAAACGAATTGCGATTTCCTACAAAAGTTTCGAGAAAGGGTCTCGCTTTTTGATCGGTTGTCTCAACCTGGACAAAAATCATTGGATGGCTTTTGTTATCGACCGACAACTTAACACTTGCTATACATATGACCCACTTCATACCAGCAACGATAGGGTCAAGGAAGCCTTTCGTCAAGTTATAGAACCACAGCTGGGAGTTGAGCTGGCCTACATCGTGTTTGAGGGGCCGATGCAATCCGATGGTCACAACTGCGGTATCTACTGCCTGCTATTTATTGAGATGCTACTGCACAAGGTAAGCTGGCATGAAGACTATTACGAGTGTATGCCGTATTTCGCATGAGATACCTCTACAAAAGTTTGCAATATTCTACAAAATAGATATTATTGAGAGTTGCTTGAATTACTACTATGTTAGATTTTTAGTCACAATGTAAACAAATAAGACGTTTCACAATTTTGGTAAAAGCAAGTTAATAATATATACTGTATAAACAGCAATGATTTGGTTATCCCGTGCTCAGTCAGTGGTGCCTCGCTTGGGGAGGCGACTGACAGGTGAGGCAGTGGCCCCAGCAGCTGAGAAGGAGAGAGAGAGAAGGAAAGCGTCGGCGCTCTTGTTGAGAATCCGCGGCGAAGTGCGCAGATCTTGTGAGAAACGCCATGAATGCAGTGTGTTGTATGAGAATGAGTGTCTAGTATGAATCCTGGGCAACGTTCGACCCAGGCTAGTGTGCGTGCCACGCCCATCAGATCGTCAGCCTGCAGACCACATGTTAACCTGGTGTCAAAGCAGGTCAAGCGAAGGTCAATGCGCAGCGAGAGGAGGGCGAGCTCCATGCGCAGACCATCAAGGACTAGCTGATGGTCCGTTCCGACGGAGCAGTGGATCAGGCATGGCATGGCGATGCCCCGAAGCATGCTGACAACTGTGAAGACAAGGCGTTGAGCGCGAATTGATGGTCAAAGTGTATGCATAGGCCAGGATGGTAGTAGGAGGGGTTAGAGGCAATGACGCAGCTCCAGCCAAACCAAACGCGTGCTGTATGGCTGCGATGGATACGAGTGCTGGTATGCACACGCTGAGGTCGTACACTGCAACACCGACTGTGATGAGATTGTTATTGTTGCTGTAGAGTGTCGTATTTCACCGGCAAAATTGTCCAATCGGGTGGAACTGGCGTAAAGATCTCAGCAATAGCTGTCTTTATCACCTTCGTTCGTCGCTCGACGGGTCGAAGGTAGTCGTTTCACGTGCCACTCCCTAACGCTGGAGATCTAGCAGCACCGTCGATCCAGACGGAAATACTTCTATCCGCTAGAATCTGGAAATGGCTTCTTGCAGGAGTTGCGAATTCCTGCTAACAAATGCGCATACAGGCGAAAACCTTGGTCTATAGACGCTTAGTGCTCGCCTCTTGAGCTTTGCTTGTCAACGACAATGACAACGTAAGCAATAGCTTAGGCAGATTCTCGCACTGGTAGAATACTAGCCCAGATTTCAAGACTGGATCTGGTAGTTAGAGATCCTCCAATGGTCAGGTTCTAGCGCAGATCTCTCGGATCTCGGCTTAGGCAGTGGAAATCTGGAGAAATGGCCATAAACGTGGAGCTGGCGATGGCTCGAACTAGATTCCAGGTCCTAGTATAGATTTCCAGACTAGATCCGTTAGATAGATAACCTCCAATGGTCAGATCCTTGCCCAGAACGCTCGGATCCCAACTTAGGTAGTGGGATTTTGGATGATCGCATTATTCCCATATCATTAATCAGTGCGACGTGCTTCTTAGCGCTCGCCTTCGTGTGAGAGAGGCTGCAGCAGCGATCGGAGCGAACCTAGAATCCGCGACTTCAACCAAAATATCCTGCAGGAGTGTAAACGCAGGTTCATAGGTTTATCTTTCGGCAAACAGAAGCAGACTTGTTGGCGAAACAGGATCATTGTGACTGTCTTTCAACTTTCGGGGATTACGCCCAAGAAAACGGACGCGTGGAATTTCTTTCAAATTCTTGCAAGTGCAAGCGCAGCCACATGATCACGTACCGCAAGCGCACACCCGTATCTCCCGAACAAGGCAATACACATGTTAAGGGTCATGGATCACGAGAGGGGGCCTATAAGTGATGGAGATCTACACAGAATCCCTACACTCTCACCGCCTCATTCCGACCTAGAATTACTGTAATATGAGAGTGCTCCCATGGATCTATTCGAGGAGATCCTTCCCAAGAAGCACAGCGTCACGTCTCCTGCCACCGAGCACGCGAGACATACCCTGCAAGGGGCTGTACGTAACCACCTGTACTCGCATGGCGAAGAAACTAAGTGGTGCACTGTCTGGCAGGTATTACTATGTAAATGCAACATATGCTACTATTACGGGAGTTCGATGACCCCCACAACCGACCCAAATTTTTCGAACTGATTTCGGGGGCGTGCCAATCGGCACTTAAAGCAGAGAATTGATTAGCAGCGCCGCCGCTGCGAGGGTGTGGTGCGGCGGAGACCCCACAAATACGGTGCTGGTGGTCATTTGCTGGATATCATTCGCTTTGCCATTGAGTGCGCAAGTCGACTCTCTATCTTGGTATATCTCTCGAAGGCATCAGATTTCCATCTGCCGAAGAGCTTCACCGCCAGACTGTCGACACCAGCGTTAAAGAGTGCTGTTGCACCGCCACTCCGAAGAGAGTGCGGGCCATAATTGAGTGGATTCTCACCCAAGGCAGCTGCAGCTCGCTTGATCCCTGCCGCGATGCTTTTTACTTGGAGATTTTAATCCTGCGTCACCTTGCACAACAGCGAATTTGGGTTGAGTCCCATGTCTTCATGATGCTGCACAAGGAATTGAAGAGCTTAAACTGGGCTTAGCCAATGCCTGCCTATTCTGCTAAGTCTGCGCGTTGTTCCTTGGAGATATTGGTCGGTCTTACTTCCGCGCAAGCAGATACGAGCAGCACTTGCATCATCAGCTGAATTCGTAACTTGGTCCAGTGTATTTAAGAATGTGATATCGCTTCTTTGAATCGCAAACTTGTGAATTTTCCTTCCGATAGCCAGATACTCGGATCTTCTGTGTAAAAAGAAGAAGCCCATGACAGTAGCCCCCATAGCACACGGTCATGGGCTTCGGTAAAATCGAGAGATTGGTGCAGCTGTTTGAGTATTTGCATAGAGACTGGTGACTTTCTGGCTGGGGCTGGATCTTCTCTTCGCATACCTGAGATTGCAAGGCTGTGGCCGGG
>JAADXR010000624.1:0-15427 GCA_023337935.1 Elongisporangium anandrum
CAACAACAACAACAACAACAACAACAACAACAACAACAACAACAACAACAACAACAACAGCAACAGCAACAGCAAACTATTATGGCCAATGCAGCGGCCATGAATGCAGCGGCGGCGGCGGCAGCTGTGAACAATTCGATGAACTCGGCAGCCGGGGCTACAATGGTAAATGGCTTGACTCCTCAGCAGCACGCGCAGCAACAACAGCAATTCAATGCAGCTGCCCAAAATAACCAGGCTGTGATGAATGCATTCCAGGTGAATGCAGCTACGAACCCAGCGGTCGCACTCGCTAGTGCTGGAACAAATGCGGCGGCGCTCCCTACGGCGACCCAGACCACCGCGGCGACAGCTGCGGTCACTGGAGCCGTCAATCCTCAGCAGCAACAGGCCCAACAATGGCTGCATCGCATCCAAGTGCAGTTCCAAGCGCAGCAGCAGCAGCTTCTGCAGACGCAGAACCAGGAAACGCAGCAGCTGCGTCAACAGCATTTGAACCAGCAGCAGCAGCTTGCTCAACAGCAGCAGCAACAAGGTGTCGCACCAGAGCAGCGTCGTCAGCAGCTACAGCAGCTTCAGCAGCAGCACCAGCTTGCCCGGACGCGACTTCAACAACTGCACAAGGGCAAGCAACAGCAGTTGCAACGCAAACAACAACAGTACCTTGTGCAAAAGCAACAGCAATTGCAGCAGCAGGGCCAATTGGCGGCTGCCAACACTGTGGCAGCATCGACGGCCGGACTGATTGCAGGCCAGACGGCTGTCACGCAACCAGCGATGTCGATGTCCAACGCTACCACAATTCAAACGTCAGTTCCGACTACGACATCTCAAGTGACAGCCCCAAACCCGGCTGTAGCAATGGCTTCTCGCAATGTGAACGCCGAACAACTCGCGACTGCGCATGATCAGCAGGCGGTGCTGCGCGCTATGCAACGCACGAAGAATGCTACTGAGTTGGAACAGAGTATTCCAACCCACGCATCACCGACTCCGGCGCCAGCTGCTGCACCGACCACGACTTCGGCGAGCTTGCCTTACGCTGACCGACTGAAGGAGATGAAGACAAAGTACTGGGACGACCTAGTGATTGTGTATCGCGAATTCGAACGCATGGTCAAGCAGAAGCCTGCAAACCAGCAGCAGGAGCGGATCAACACGTTTTTGGTGAATTTGAAGCGAATCATTGCGCTGCTGCAACAAGATCCGCTCAAGGCCACGAACAACAACAAGAACGACCTCGACCGCGTAGAAGCTCACATCCAAAAGCAGGTTCTGCCAATACTGGAACGGCTGAAGAATAAGTCGCGAGCAGCAGGTGGC
Organism: Elongisporangium anandrum; assembly: GCA_023337935.1. Taxonomy (NCBI): domain Eukaryota; phylum Oomycota; class Peronosporomycetes; order Pythiales; family Pythiaceae; genus Elongisporangium; species Elongisporangium anandrum. The sequence continues at coordinate 1,324 of JAADXR010000624.1, forward strand.
ACGGGCACTCCTGGTGCCAATGGAAACGTGAACAACGCTCAGGCCACACTGCTGGCGCAGCAACAAGAGCAGCTAAAGAAGCAGCAGGAGCAACAGCGACTGGCTCACTTTCAGGAGCAACAGAAAAAATTGCAGGAGCAGCAGGCGGAACAACAACGCAAGCTGCTTGAAGAGCAGAAGAAGAAAGTCCAGATGGAGGCTGCTGCTACCGCTGCGAAAAAGCAACAGGAAGCGCTCGAAAACCAGCGCAAACAGAAGCAATTGCTCCAAGCTCAGCAAGCGCAGCTTGCGCAGCAACAACGCCAGCAGCAGCAACAACAACAATTGCTTGTTCAACAGCGCCAGAAAATTTTGGCTCAGCAGCAGGCGTTGAAGGTTCAGAATCATCTCCGCATGGGCGGCGCAGCTGGTCTCGCTCCTGGTGCTACCCCGGGGCAGGTTCCAGTGACAACAGCCTCCAGCGATGCGACTGTGCTGTCAACACCATTGACGACGGCCCCTTCGATATCTACGCCGACTGCCCCGGCTGCCGTGACGGCACCACCGACCGTTGGATCCTCGCGTCAAAATCCCATTGATATTTCATCAACTGCCTCTCCTGGCGGTGGTGTCAATGTGACCCCGTCGTCGCTTACTCCAGCTCAATATCGCAATTTCAAGCTACCCGATGCGCGCAAGCAGCAGCTGACAGCGCAACACGCCAAGCTTCGTGAGCAGCAACAGGAGATTTTTATGCAACAAGGACGTGCGAAGACACCGGCTCATCAAGCGAAGCTTGCCCAACAGGCCCAACGGCTGGCACAAATGATCAACAAGATCTCGCAGCAGTTGGTACAGTGCAAGTTGGCGGAGGAATACGAAGAAGCACAGAGCAAGAGCATGAGTGGGCCATCGGCCTCGGGTGCCCTCTCGCAACCATCTGCAGCCACTATCGCTTTGAACAAGGCGAAGGCACTCAAGGTGGAACTGCCTGGAGCTGCCTTGAACTCGGCATTGCCTGCCTCTGTCGCCGCTCCTACTGGTACAGCCACAGCCGTGACGACGTCGCCAAGCGCCGCCAATGCCGCACTATTGGCTGCTGCGAACATGAAGGCGATCCCTACCGTATCGATTGCTGACGCCACTGCTGTGCCAACGCTGCCGACGGCTACAACACCGACCACGCCGTCAGCCATTGCGCTCGGGGAGTCTCCACGCATCAAGTTGGACGAGAACTTTAAGTCGGTTGTGCCGGATCTCACTGGTCTTGGCGCGTCCGAGAGGTTGCTGACGGCTGTTGCGGCCTACGAGAAGCAAAATCCAGATGTCTTGAAGCGAGCGTCCGTGCGCTTCTCTCGTATTGCTCTGTCGATCGGCGCCAAGTTGAGTACGACGTACGCGGCTTCATAAGTGGAAGGAGACAGCGCATCGCAATGGGTACATGATACAGGTTTGGATTAACTTAATTTACCTTCTTTTTTAACCAAAATGAATAAAACACCCAAGTACATCCCGCTCAGGTCGTTTGAAGGTTGCACGAACGACAACATGGCTTCACAAATCCACTCACGCGACAGTTCTCGAGGTTCCTGCGAAAAGCACGCCATGGGCCCCCTCCTCCTCCTCATCTCAGGCGGTTGTGCAGCCAGCTACCTCCTTCTCCATGCAAGATTCATCTGATCCATCCATTCCCTCCCATGGCTGGCTGCATATCCCTTATCTAGTAGTCACTGTCCAGTGTCGACTGATCCCGTGTCTCGCTCAACTGCACACAAGGCCCTTCCTGCGACGCAATAGCCATGTGATACTATATCGGGGCAAAGGAGAGAGTGGCAGGAGCCAGCAGAGACGCATGTCGCGTTCGTTCGCGCCCTCCCGGCCGCATGCCGAGCATGTTCCTCCGCCCGCCAGCGAGAGGGAGATGGGCCGGCCTCCCCTGCCAGTACAGTACAGCTGCGAGCAGCATTCGGGACATTCGGGACGTGGGCCTGCCATCTCGATTGCAAACAAACAAAAAAAAGGAACGCCGGCGCCCAAGAGCTACGCAGAGAGCTCCGGCCCTGAGCTCCGGTCCCTGCCTCCCTTGCAGCCAGAGCACGCGCCCAATGTCCTCCACCATGGTTCTGGAGCAGCCACCGCCGCCTCCGCCGTCCGGGCCTCCGCCTGCGCCAGCAGCAGCAGAGGCGGAGCAGACCAGCAGCGAGATGCAAGTAGACGAAGCCGCGAATGATGCGGCCAAGACTGCACCGTCGCCTGTGAAGGAGACAGAGCAGAAGAACGTCAAGGAGGAAGCTGCTACTGTAGCTGTGGTGGCTGTGGAGAAGAGCGACGAGCCTGTGGAGAAGAACGACGAGCAGCTGGAGAAACCCGCCGACGAGGAGATGCCTGAGGCTGAGACGGCCGTCGTCGTCAATGGCACTGAAGGCGAGCGAGAGCAAGAGGACGAGCAGAGTAAAGGTGAGGAGGAAGAAGATATCGACCATGAGCTGATGCATGAGCTGCCGACGCTGGCGGACGAGATGCAGCCTGCGCTCAAGAAGCAGCGCAAGGACGAGGCCGAGATCGCGCGCAAGCTGGCGCAGAAGCGGTTGCTGATTCAGATGCAGTACATTGACAACGCATGTCGGAAGATCAAGGACGAGTCGCATCCGGATCTGGTCGCGCGCTTTGAGAAGCTCGGGCGCGACCGCGATGCGCTGCTGCGGCAGGCCAAGATTAACGAGGAGTACCTGCAGCACACCACGGCCGTGATCTTCGCGTATGAATGCGATGAGGCCACGAGCGAGTTCGAGATGAACTGCGAGAAGCTGCGCCAGGATATGCTGGAGGAGATCCACCACGAGATGGAGATCATTCACGAACAGCGCAAGGGCGCCGTCTCAACAGGTACGAACGGACGATTCGCGTCGTCCATTGACGCTTTTGTGGCTCACTGGATAACTGCATGATAGCACGGAAAACGACGCGAAAAACGCGAAGCACACGCACCAAGAACGGCAGCGAGTCGTCTTTTTCAGCGCTGGATACAGCGCAGAAGATCAAGAAGCGCCCAGGCAACGTCTTCCAGCCGCTGGAGAAGAAGCTGGCGCAGTCGGAAGTCGACCACGATCTGCGCGAACTCGGCGCCTTGTACGAGACCTCCAAGAAGAACCGCATCGAGACTTTAGGTATGCTTGCTTGTTGCTCTGATACTGAAGCGTTTCGAAGCTCATGGCTCGGCTTTCCTGTTAATAGACCCGGCTGATTTGCCAGTGGCCAAGTACCACCGCGCCAAGTTCCTGTATCGAGATTACATTTTCCAGGAAGGCGACGAAGTGCTGGTGCAGAACATGGTGAGCTCGAGCGAGTACCCGGGCATCATCTGCGCCATCACGACCACGGAGATCTTCGTGCTCTCGGACAAGGGCAAGTACTACCGCCTCGTGATCATGGACATTCGGCAGCGCAAGATCGAGCTGAGTCTGCTCACGTCGGAGCAGGGCGCAGCCATGGCCGCACGAACGGGCAGCTAGAGTCAGGTGAAGATCTCTGTTCGCGTTCCTGCCAACATAAACGGCCAATATACAAACAAAAAGCAGAGCGGAGTCAATGGATAGAAACGCCACGTTTGGTTTTATGGGGATGGCGATCTATTCCTTCTTGGCAGCAGCGGCCTCGAGCTCCTTGGCCTGCTTGGCGGCAAGGTAGGCAGCGGCCTTGGCTGCCTTCTCCTTGTCGTCGCGGTCGGCGTAGGTCTCCGGCACGAACAGACCCACGCGCTTGGCCGATCGGTTCACGATCTCCTGGCCCGTGAGCTTCTTCTCGGCACCGGCATCGAGGTCCCAGAGATACCGCTGCTCCTGCACGCCCTTGAGCAGCATGAGCAAGTCGTTGGCTTCAGCGCGGTACTCACGCATCTTGGTGCGATCGGTCTCAAACTGGCGAGCGCGATACTGCAAGCACAAGTCCAAGAGCCCAATCAATGAGCAAGAGGGGGCAGGAAGATGATGACGCGCATAGCAAAGGAACGCACCTGAGAGAGTAGCTGCTGCGTCCATGGGCAGTCGCGGCGCTTGGCAGTCGATGAGCGCTTGCTCGTCACTTGCAGCAGCTCGCGCAGAGTCTTGATCACGTCGGCCTTGGAGCCGATGCGCAAGGGCCGCACCATTTTCACTCAGCAAGCTCCGACCAGCGAATGAATATGACGCTGTGGACCACACGAAAAGACCAAAAGGGTATTTTGGCAAATCCAGATGATATTTGGGGAGATACTCCCGCGGCTCTTGGGAAAAGTTGCGGCCACTCACTCGATCACTCGCTCTTCCGCGGCCTCCAGAGCACAAGCAGCCGAGTGTCTGTCTACCGAAGCGCCATGCAGAACCTCAGTACAGGCCCAGGACCGGCCGTCGTGCCGCGTGTGCTCGAATTCGGACCGGGATGCAAGCAGCTGGCGCTGGTTCTGGTCGTCCTGCATACCGCAGGCTTCGCAGTCACGTGGTACCGCGTGTGGTGGGACACGATCATCGCGATCCTCGTGGCGGCCTGGGGCTATTACGTGCTCTTTGACCCGAACGGCCAGCAGCTGAACGCGCGCTTCGTCGTGTTTGTAAGCCAGAGCAAGACCGAGTGCTGGCGCGTAGGTACTCACGCACGTGTCTATGCTGTGTTGTCGTCTGCTGTAGTTCCACCGTGGCGTGATTGTGAGCATCACGAGCCACGTGATCGCTCTGGGCGTGGCGTTCTACTACATGATCGCCGTCCTCATCTCCAACAACTTCTTGGGCATCGACGTCATGGATGGACCCTCCGGCACCTTCTTCGGCTTCCTGATCGCAGTGCTCGTGGTCGAGATCAGCGTGACGGTGAGTTGCGACTGCGCTTCGCTCTGCTTGCTCGAGGGGTCCACTAAATGTATTGCAACGTTGATCTATCAGGGCTACGCCATCGAGCGAACGAGAAATCTGTGCGCAGAGATCGAGCGCAATGAGTTCTTTGCTCGAGGCGGTGGCCGCGTCTAAGCCAGAGCAAGTCAAGCCATCATCCATTCCTCCTCGTCGTGGGATCTTTCGTGCGAATATTGTGGAGTTATATACTTTTGGGAGGGATTCAGTTGACGTCGAGCCATCTTTTATGACCTTCACTGTACTATTTCAAACTGTAAATATACCGCGCTCTTTTTTTTTGGGTTTAGCGGTTCCCGCTCTCTCAGTAAAGTACGACTCGCCATCAATGCAGATGGAGGACGTCGAGCACCAAGAGATCGAAGACGACGTGGAGCTCGTGGACGTGGTCGCAGAGCAGCAGCGCGAGCGCCAGGCCTATCTGGAGGGAGTGCGGCGGCAGATCGACTCGTACGAGGGCTGCGCGCACGCGATCGTGACGGTCACGGCGTCGCTGGAAGAGCTGAGCGCCAACGTGGAGCGCATGAAGGCGTCAGCCCAGCAGCTCAACGCGCTCACGAGCGGCTGGCTGGCGGCATGGAAGCGGCCTTAGCCTCAAGAACAAGGCCCAGGATCTGTGTATTTATGCGGTGAACAGTCAGACAAGCCCTCCCCCCTTCCTAATAGACGCGACTCTTTAGCGACCTCTCTCTGTCTTGAGTTCTGGTCAATTGCTATGCCGAAAGAGCGACAGGCATGGAACGCGTCCACGCGTCTGATCGAGATGCCGTCCAAGACACTGACGCCACGGTCCAGAGCCAGAAGAGCTGTGGCTCAGAAGGCCGCTGCATCGACTGGGAACGCTCCAAGGCAGGAGCAGAATGGAGAAGTAGTACGAGTTGCTGGCTTTCGCACGAGGTATTCCATCTCTGACATACTTGTAGACACAGGAAGATCCAGCGCGCGAGATGGTCTCACGTGCAGTGTCCGCCGCATGCGCTGATCTGATGCGCGACTCGATCGCTTTCCAGGATGACGAAGAAGCGGGTGATTCTTCCGAAGAGCGCGAGCAGGACAAGGAGAACGTACGCTTACGCTCATGCAACCACGACAGCCATCAAGACGTGTCTGAGACAGCAGGAACATTACTGCCGATATCAATGCTGGAGCACAAATTGGATGAATTCATCCAAGCGAGTGTCAACCTGCAAGCGCAGCAAGCTCAGCGCTACGAGAACCGGTCGGAAGTGTCCATTGCAGCAGATCAGAGCGCAAACCAGAAGCGAGAGTTCTATCGCCGATTGCGCAAGGCGACGCTCATGTACCAGCAGCGTAAGCTGGCAGTTCAGTCTCTTCAGGCCCGAGTTGAACGAGATATTCAGTTTCTCACAGCGACAGCTAAGGATCTGGAGAAGCGGGTATGTCTTGCTTTCCACTCTCTTATGGTGGTATCAAGCCTGTCTATTGACTTGTATGATCCTAGGAATCGCTTTTGGATGACGCCTTTCAAAGCTACGAGCACATGCTACGACTGGAATTCAACCTTGATAAGCCCCTCGTCAGCTAATACAACAGAAGGCAATGCAAACGCAGATTTCCGTGGGTTTGAAACGACGTTGTACTTTATACGCTCGTTTGCCCCTGATTGTGGAGCGCTGACCATCGAGGTTGGCCTTTTGGAGTGTGAGGAGAGCTGAACTATTTACTTGTCGAGCTTACAAGGTGTTGTCGCGAAGCCATCGAATGCCCCGCAGCCCATTGCCCGCCGCGATATTGTTTTCCAGTCCGTTGATGACATATCCAGACGAGACTATGATCACATCCTCAACAGTAACTAACTAGTCATGGAACCCAACATTGACTCCAGCGTACCTGCGTTAGACTCTCCTTGATGATGTAGAATGACTGTGGGTGCCTTGTTGGGATCGTAGTCTATCGGCTGTAGCAGTAACGAGTCCTTCATCATCATCTCTCGCTGCTGCGCTGTAAGTGGAGGCCGACATGTCGGCGTTTTCGCTCGACTCGAATCGTAATACCTGAAGAAAAAAGCCGACTCCTTTTAATCTCATGCAATCCCATCACGAACAAGCAACAGAACCAGCACACTGCACCTCAGCTCTTCCTCCGAAATATCCATCTCTCTGTTGTGGTCCTCGTCGTACTCGATCTCAAAGAGACCATCGGCGTCACGAGCCACAATGGTGGCTGGAAACCAGAGCCCATCGAGCTCTCGCTCAACTCGCATGCCGACGCGCCAGCCGCCCTCATCCACTGGCGACATGGCTATACGTTCATCTTTGTCGTCGTTCTCTTCGTTGTCGTCCCTGGGCGGGAGCTGGAGCTGCGTCGACGGCTTCATCTCTTCGTCTTGTGCATCAATTCTCAACCCACTCGTCGGTTCAGAAATGGGTACACTCGCTAAAAATAGATTTATAGATTGGCAAGAGTTGATAGCTTCCATTGGCTAAAAAGGGAATAATATATGTTGGTCTCTATATAAATCTAGACGTAGGCAAGCTGCTTGGGCTTGTCATTGTCCTTAGGCGTGAGCATGAGCTGCGGCGTGAACGCGCGGTTGATCTCTTCGCCTTCTTTGGGCGTGAGCGGCAGGTTCGCAACGGAGTCGGAGCTGGAGCTAGTGCGCGTGCTCATCTCGATGCCTTGCTTGGCCGTAAAGTCGTTTTCGATGTGGATGTGGAACCGCCAGGACTCGATCTTGGACGTCATGCGGTCGAGGCGGCGCGCGATGACGCAGCGCAAGAAGAAGAAGTAGAGCACGGCGACGCAGATGCCGAGACACGTGCCAAGAATGAGCTGCTCCGTCGTGTGGTCGCCCACGTAGTAGCGACCGTAGGGCACCGGCACGAAAAGCAGCGCGTATAACGCGGTCAGCAGCGTTCGCGTGCGCTTGGAGTACATCGTGCCAAAGCCCAACCAGGTCTCCAGCAGCAGCCAGAGACCGAGACCGATGGAGTTAGCGGCGTGGCCCGAAGGCAGGCCGTCCATGCCAACGATCGAGCCGCAGGGGCGTCGGCATTTCTCGCAGTCACCCACGATCTTGACGACCATCGTGTTAATCAGCGAGCACGGAAGCGCGAACAGCGGCGTCAGGATGCGGCGCCAGGAGCGCTTGATGAAGATGAGATCGAGCAGCATGAAGATCAGCACGAGGTACGGCACCATGCCGTAGAACGAGAACACGACGTCCCACAAGCCGACGTCCTGCGTGGGCACACTGAGGCTGAAGAACGCGCGCGTCAGGTACAGTGTACTTGCCGGCCCTCTCGCGCATCGCTGGGAATCGTCGCCGCAGGCCAAGCAGCAGTCCGCGAAGCTCGTGCAGACAATGGGCGAGTTTTCAGTGCCGTCCAGACGGTAGAACGCGTCGACGGACTGCGCTGCGAGCAGCAGCAGAGGGAGACATGGCTTCAGTAGGGAGGCTGACGGGCGGGAAGCGCGCATGGTTGGCTGGAAGAGAGAGGAATCAAGAATGCCAGTCGCTCGCCGTCGCTCCATGAACGACGCTTGTGAGACAGATGGGGCGAGGAGTTCTTGGGGTGCGTAAACGTCGGAAGGGTTCGGGATAGGACAGGTATTAGGCGAAATAATAGTAAATTAGCCAATGAGAGATGCGGATTGGAATCGGAATGGGGTAAAAGGGCTAGGTGATGATTGGTTTGATGCCCCACCCAAATGGATTACGCGCAAATAGAGCGAGTAATCCGCCTTCTGGCTCAAAAGATGACGGCGAGCCTTCACCATCGAATGGGAGCAGATTACGACCTGCGCTGCATGACGCAGGAACTGATGAACTGGATCCCCAGACCGAGTGGATTTTGAGTGAAGGAGGAGGATGCGTGGGTATGTCTATTTGGTCTGTCAACTACTATAATATTGTTGGGTACTTTTCTCCTTTCCCTTGCAGGAAACTCCACATCTCGTTTTCCTTGAGCGTTTCCGCAGCGACTACCACTGTACTGTACGTGGTTAGTGGGTATCGGACCCACGGTCCAAGATATCTAGTTTAGCAGGTCCTTCGCTTGTTGCTCAGGTGCTCCAGGACCCTTTACATTTATCAAGTCGAGCCAGTAAAGAGCGCAAACATATTAGCCGTAATCGGCTCTGACCAGCACGATCACGCACAGAATGAGAGGGCGCCCGCCTCAGAATTCGAGTAAGAGCTTAATGCATTTGGGCATTCAGCTATCGAGAAGCAAGAGAGGTGGCGTGTAATACCCGCATGCTATCTGCACGGCAACCATTCTGATGGAGCTCTTGCTTGCTCGACTATTTTAATACTATCGCAGAACTAACGGTACTAACGACCGTAATCGAAGGGTAAGCAATACTGACCGACTTCTAATTCCATCGATATTTTGAGATTTTGTATCCATGCACCCTTCAAATGATTTAGGATATTGATTTATGCAGGTCTACGGAACGTTGTGTTCACGCGTTGGGTGAATAATACTCAAGGATTACACTCATCTGCTCAAGGAGCATGATCCACCTCGTCACTCAGCGCTTCTCTGCAGCCTTCCCACGCACAGAACGAATGCGTTGATGGATCGATTTGCGAATCCACTAGAGAGCAGGATCGAAGCTTTCGGACTGTAAAACCTTACGCGCGAATTGCAATCCGACGACTACTGTATGCGACCTTCGCCCTGTACTATAGAGGTTAATACCATGTCATGCTCCAAGCCGCGAGAGCACGGCCGAGTATCGAGATTTCTCATGTACAGCAATTCAAGAAATGCTGTTCGTGTGGCGATGAACTCTCAAGACTGATCAAAGCCTCGCAATCGAATGTTTTGCGTGCATTTTCCTGCTCATTATCTTCAACTGGCCCACTACCGTGGAACTGGACCGCGGTGGAGCAGTGCAGACGTCTCGGGCGAATCCATGAGAGCACAATGTGATCGCTGGCTAAGCCATGCTCTTCCAGGGCGTCATCGTGATTGAGGAGACACAGTCTAGATGGATCCACTTGCGAGTCCAGGGGCCATGTAGCGTAGTTTCAATGTAGTAATAGAAGCTGTTTTACAGATGAAATACTCACTCACTTCTTTCTCTCCTTCCTCATCAAATGGAGCCCTCGCTCGTGGATCCGACGTAGTTGAAGCCGCCAGCGCCAGGCGTGATCTCGTCGCTGTCCTTGACGTAGAAGTCGTTCACGACGTGGATATGCAGCGGCCAGTTGGCGATGCGGTCGCTGGCAGCATTGAGGCGCTTGCCCAGCACAAAGCGCGCCACGAAGAAGTAGATGAGGCTGAGCACGATGCCGTCGCTGCTGCCGACACCGACCTGCAGCGGCGTGTGGTCGCCCAAGTAGATGCGGCTGTACGGGACCGGGATGAACAGCAGCAGAGCGGCCAGCGACATGATGATCTTGCGGCGCGTGGACCAGGACTGGCCGAAGCCGCGCCAGATCTCCAGCAGGAACCAGAGACAGATCCCGACGGCGTTGGCAGCGTGGCCCGAGGGCATGCCGTTGCTGGGCACGCAGGACTCGCAGGGCCGCGCGCACTCGTCGCAGTCGCCGAGGCACTTGACGATGATCACATTGATCACAGCCACGATGGGGATGAAGAAGAAGGCGAAGATGCGCGCCCACGTGCGCTTGTACAGGATCAGTTCCAGCGCGATGATGAGAGGCACGAGGTACGGCACCATGCCGTAGAAGGAGAAGATGACGTCCCAGAAGCCCACGCTCTCCGTGGGCGTGCTAATGCTGAAGATGCCCTTGGTGAAGGCGCTCGTGCTGCACGGGCCGCGCGCGCATCGGTACGAGTCGTCGCCGCACATGCTGCAGCACTGCTCGAAGGAGCTGCATTGGATGGTGTCGGAAGCGGTGGAGGCCTGCTGTGTTGCGGCCAGAAGCACGAGCAGCAGCAGAGGGCGAGGCCTACAGGCGTAGCTGCTGGCAGTCATGATGGCGACTGGGCAGCGTGGAGGGTGAGCGCATCGCGTATCGCACGTGCTCTGAATAGAGCGCGACCGGTTTCCCCATGATTACGCAGCCGTCCGGATTATCACCCAAACGCGTGATATTGGGTTTTACCAATAACCCGCGGGATCAATAAAAGCTGGCTTGTGGGCTTCCGAGCCGACCGGCTTGAGCCAATGAAGTTGAGTCGCACTGTGCGAGTCCTCGGTCAGTCGATGACACCTTGGAGTTCGTAGCAGGAGCTGAGGTTCCAACGTTAGTATGTCGCCATGCTCCAAGATCATGGCTGCTGGTACGACGCGAACATGGAGATCCAGTCGCTCCACCAGACACTGACGCTGGATCCTCGCTCTTCGGTCAGGAGCGTCGTCAGCGGCCGACCATATTTATCCGGATAGTGAGGACTACAGTAGCGAACCGCGCCGTTGACCAGTAGATGCAGAGCTCACGCCATCTTGTCCGTTAGTTGCTAATGAAGAAGTGAGACTGACGTCATTATCGGCAATAAAGAAGATCAGATCCAAACATATCGTTTCTGAACGAACGAAAATAGTTTTAGACCCAGCATCAGAGCGACCCGAATGCTCGAAGGTCATTGACGTTGTGGAGCCAGCAGTCCATCGGAATGGCATTGGAGATGCTTCAGCGGCATCGCGGAGCTGTCGCACCAGCACCACCGACGGCTCGCGCTGGAAATAATGCACAAAGCCTTGATGCAGTGACGAAAGCGCAGCTCATGGGCGCAGTTTTCAACTGGCTGCTGTGCCTGCTCCTGATGTTCCTCCTGCTCTCACAGTTCCTGACGATTGTTTTGAGTACGTCTGTGCATAATAATGAAGTATCTTATGGGCGCGATCCTGGACTTGGACCCTCTGCAATATCTGGTTTCAACGATGAGCCTTATAGCGACCGCATTCTGCTTTGTCGTCGAAGAGGAAGGCGATTTGGTGTGATCTCAGTCAACGAAGCTCTTAGTGATCCTGCTACGATTGTTGAAGACACAACCGGAGCAAACGTGAACGGCTACCGTGTTGTAAAGCGTGCAGGCATGACTGTAAGCGATGATACTAGACGCTCGTTTGTGAATACGTGCTCTAGGCTTAATGCCACGATGGAGCGAATATTCTCCATCTGCAATGGTCTTGGCTATTCGAACGTCACGCGCGACAGTCTCCGCATCGTGGACGATGTAAACAGCTCCACACTTTTCCGCATTCCGAAGACGCTGCCAGTGCTTATCATGCCGTTCTGGGACAACGCGCCCTCTGCCAGATACGTGATTCCTGGATGGGACGGCCACGCGTGTATGTTTCGCTTGGGAGGAACGTTCGAGGTATCAACTGCGGCAAATGCATATCTCATCGCGGTGAATCGTACAGTTCGCGAGACAAAAACAGTTGAATGGCTCAGCCGTCCTGGTGGGATTTGGAAGAATGGCTGGTACGAAGACACGCAAGGCATGCGGTGGTACTCGGATGTTTTTAGTATCAATTCTTTGAAAGCTGACGGATTCGCATCTCGACACTTTGATATGATCGGGATGGAGGAGCTAAATTGTGCCAAAAAGGAGTCCGATTGTGCGCTTTCGGGGATCGAGAACCGCTGGGGAAACTTGGTGTTAATGTCGAGTTTACCCTGGTTCGACTCCGTTGCGATTTCAAATGGGAATCGCTTTGGCCTTTTCCTCGTGAAAGGCTACGAATTTGATCTGGTCACGTGCGCTTACAATATATCCAGCTTCACTTCGGATTTGTCGTTTGCCTCGCTGCTTCTCCAGTGGATGTTGAGCATGATCGCGGTCCAACGAGGGTTCTTTAAGCGTGTATCAGCGTGGCACAATACCGATATTGGCTGTATTGCCAACTCGTACACCTATGGAATTCTAACAATCACCACTTTACCACGTATGAAGATGATTCTCGCTGCGTATTTTACGGTTGGCTGCGAATTCGAAGGTAGTCAAAGAGCGCTATCGGATGCCTGGTTTGTGATTTATCCAGCTATTGTGAATATCGTGCTGCTTCAAAGCAGCGTTGTGAACCTTCTAGCGAGAATTTTCCGTCGGCGAATGGTTTGTTGGCATATTCCGGTGACGATCATGCTTCTTAGCTTCACGCATTGGATACGAGCTCACATAGGCTCATCCAAATGGTTTGGATTTGATGGCCGCGTTTCGACTCTTGTATCGTCCGAGGAGTTTGATTCCATGTCGCTATTTGAAATGACCAAACCCAGCACCAGCATACGACTTAATGGGAATTTCAAAGCCTTGTTTGCGTTGAAGCTGTTTGCTCTATCTTTGAACGTACTATCACTTGTGTTCTCGGAAGATATGTCGGTGACCAGTAAGCGATCGCAATCTCATGAGGCGTGCCCAAGTGAGAAGAGCTTGTGCGTTCGAGCATGTAATGTCGGTGGACTCGGTCGCTCTGGTTTGTACGAATGGGGCAATTGCAGCACTGGACCGAGACTCATGTTGAATTCGTACGAACTAGTTCGTCTAGGCTATATCGTTGTTGGAAACACGTACCTGATGTCTTGGGAGAGTTGGGCTCGACTAGCTGTGATGTCCTCATTGAGTCGAATTCGAAGTTGGAGAAATCATCGGTTGCTCGTTTTTGATGTCGTCAGCCATGTCGATCGATCGTTCAGCATCAGTACTCATCCACAGTTGATAAATCTGAGTGACCCTAGGCTGCTCTGCCTCAAGTGGTGGGACATTGATTCCCGAGCTCTCTTTTGAGTGCACAGCCTCGCGATCTAACGCAATAACCCAACCAGTCGTTGCACTCCGATTCCCTATTCAATTGGAAAACCACCTTTGACCAACGATCGATTGAAGCTGCATAGGTAGAGTGATATTCATTAGGGATTGGCCATTGAAGATCTACGTCTGCATGATCACTGTGAATTAAATGACGCCTACAGCACACCGCTGGAGAGAGAGCTGCTGGGCTGTCGTCTGAAGTGGAGTTCTTGTTCCAAGGCCTTGGCGATCCCGAGAATGGCTGCTCTCTGCTCTGCTTCCAGCGTCATGACTATCACTACATGAAGATCGAGTCGCTTGAAAACGTCTTTAAAATCGCTAACATAATTTTCGAGCGCATTATCAAGTAAACTTCACCAAAATCCTACAGCCGCTTGGCACGCATTTTGTTCCCATAACTTCACGAATGCCACTTGATTCACGAATTCAGCGAATATCGGGAAGGCAGGCTCCGTTCGGTAGAATTGATGAAAAAGTACAATCACGTTTTCGGATTATCCACAAATATCTACACCTACAGCCTAAGCCAACGTGTCCGGAGTCTGGACC
>JAADXR010000625.1:0-15408 GCA_023337935.1 Elongisporangium anandrum
CTATCACTGTACTCTTACTTAAAATTGCACCAATAGCGCTCTTTTCTTGATAAAGCTGCGCGCATCAACTCCACGCAGTCGTTTCTGTATGCAATATCCATCGTCGTGTCAGAAATAGCAATTCGAGTCAGTCTCGTGACAGTAACGATCGTGGTGTAGTTGATTCATCGCTAGATGCTGGTGTTATCAGGGCGATGCCACGTAAGCCTGCCCCTTACTTTAAGATCTTGAATGCTGTGGTTAACGCGAAGCGAGTAGATAGTCATTAAAGCAAGTTCTTGCGGCTGCTGGATGAAATTACAAGAATGATAGTATGAAGTCAATAGACTTGTCTTTTTTCGTCTCGCCCAACGACGTTCGTGTGCTCCACAAAGATCGTGAAGCTTCAGCAACAGTGTCGAGACCTTCTGCAGATCTGCGGTACATTTGCGAAGAAAACTTCATGCCGTCATGGCTCAAACTACTCTTCCTGCTACAGGGTGTGGTCATTTTTTCGGTCTAAATGCACTATGTATAACGAAGGTGGTCTGGTCAAGAAAAGTATCCCGCTCATTGCTGACGTCACCAAATATTGGTCACAAGCGAGGTCGACGAGAAGTACTCATCAATGCCGCGCGGTTTGTTCATCATACCAGCAATTTTTTTCATACACAACGACCTACGGGCTTAGCCTCTTTAAGAAATGCTAAACCGACTGACACGGCAACGCATACAATGAACCTCAAATCCAAATTGATTCTTAGTGTTCCCTGTATCCAACGGTCCCAAAATAACTATTCCGTCATGATCCATTCACATTGAATGTGAATTGGCACTAACATGATGGCCACGCTTACATTGAGTCCGTGCTTGATTGCATTCGCAACAAGAGCACAGCTCAAGGTCCTCACCGTTCACTTCAATAGCGTGCGTCCAGCGCGCTACAAAGTCTATAGCATCACATAGGCGTTGCATAAGGTTGAATTTCTTTTCGCATAGCAGTCCTTCACGTCCAAAGCTGAGGATTTCGGCTTCGCTGTAGGTGCTATCTGCCTTCATCGTGATGAAATGCTCTACGTGCTCATCCATGAATTTCCCAGTAGCATGCATCCAAGCATTTAGATATTTCATGCGTTGCTGGAAGTGAGAAATCTACGATAACGCCACAGAAAAACAAAATCACCTTCACGCGTCGAATCGGATTATATGGCACCGTACCTTTGACAATTCCAAGCAAGTACGTAATCAACGTAGCATGGGCAGTCTTTCGCGGGAGCCATTGTAGCTTCGTGCATCTGCTTGACTGGAAGTATTCGGACAAACTCTTCAACAGCGGCTGTAGAGCCAAAGTCACCTTCGTAGACGCGGTCGGTAGATGGAATGAATACTGGAAAAGTTGTGCCGAATTCTATGCTCTGTTGACAGTAGGAACTACGGCATATATAACATATAGTCAGCAGAGCACGTAGTCGTATCCAGTACATTGTTACGCGTGAGCATACACTTACCTCTTGCCCATCTAGTTTCTTGTACAATCTCCTTCCATTTGTAGCGTATTGTTTTTCCGGCTTCGAATACTACGCAAAAAATCGAGATCGTCAGTACCGCATATTGATGACATCTCAGCATTGGAAGCAACGTTACAACCTCAAATGGTATGTACTTCCTGAAGTCCATACTTCTTTCAAGTAGCGCCAATCGCAAACTGAGTAATGGGAATCCTCATCTTCGTAGTACCTACGTTGCAGTGAGCTGAACTTTTAGTGTACTTACATTACAAATTCTAACATAATTGGTCTTCACGAGATGGAGACCAAATATACTAAAATCTGTATGAATGTTCATCTATCAATTGAAACTGCGGCTTCAATACATTTCTTGTTCAATCTGATCCATCCCATCACTCAGATTCTTCTGATTCTTGTTCAATCTGATCCTTCCCATCAATCTCAACTCAGACTCTTCTCATTCTTTGTGGCATCTTTTCTGATTTATTTTGATCACATCAATCTATATTCTCTGATACTTCCGTTCCATCAATCGATGAAATTTCTCAATTGCGATGGATTTGCCAGAGCCTCTTTCATTCTGCTATCTGCACTCGGGCCTGCATCACGTGTTGTGAAGGCTTTGGGGGTCGCCAATTGTGCCGGTGTATACTGAAATGAAATTGGACCGTGATCCCCGGCTGAATCATTCACGCTTCGCATCGTTGCCACCCGCGTCTGCGCCCCGCTGCAGCCACTTGCGTGCTTGTTTGAATCGCAATTCTAACACCACGGTCATGTATCCACCTAAAACCAGATTGCTCCGCTCCAAGCCTCAACCGCCTTCGCTGCTCTCTCCCCACGACTCGCACACCGTCTCCGACACAGTCTTCGTCATCGGACCTCATCTTTACATAAAGCAAAAGAGTTTTTTACATCAAGAAATAATTCATCTATGAAATAAAGTCGCATGCGGCTAAATATCATTGTGATCGGGGTGTGAACCAACTACCTTATTGTGGTCGACTGAGCGGTTGAGTTGACGGCCGGTTTTGCTCCAAAGAACATCGGAATTAACGCTTGAGATATCCAGACAAGCATTCAAGCATGTCGAGGACCAAGGTCTTAATCGCTGCACTTTATTCAGCCTTCAATTGAGCCCACTTTCATTCTCGCGGGGTAATTCTGTGGCCCATACGTGCTGAAACTAGATCAATCATACGTAAATCAAGTCAAACGGTCGTCATTCAATTGCAGCGACAAAGCAGGTATAAATAATCACCAGTTTAGTTTCCAAGAGCATAATTCACGGGTGGGAGCTGCCCCACATTCTGTCGAATCATGGCGGAGAGAGGCGTAAGGGAAGAACGAAGAAGACCGTAGGGCTTGGAAGACGTCAAAATTAAAAGTGAGATTAGTAAGGTGAAGTTATTAGCTAGGCTGGTAGAGTCTAGATCATTCTAGAACGTGTGTCGTGGCTGATGTCACAGCAAAAACTGTAACATCTTATATATGTTGCGTGTATAGAATCTGACAACGTCAATCCTCTCATAATAGTGACCGGTAGGGGTCGTCGCAGCGGTCAATACCACGCTCCACAGACTCAACCAACTCTCAACGCATCATGTCTATGCACGTGCTTACGCTTGACGACGTGCCATCGAGACGCTTTTGCGCGCCAAAACTCGGCTTGATTCTCAATCCAAGTAAATTGGCGATTCTGCTAATCAACATCGAGCAAGCTGCAGTGTCAGCCAATCACAGAATAATTCTATGCTGAAATGAGTGGAGCGGATTTTGAGGGGCATACGCAACAGAATTCATTCTTCAATTTCCGACGTCCGTATCAAGTCCTGCCGCTGCCTATCAGAAGGCCTATCGTCAAACGCTTGATTCAATCTCGCGACGTCCAGCACCTTGGCAGCTACGTTGTATCCACGGTTGCTAAGACGGCTGCAGCTTTTGAAGAGAAGCGACTGGACCAGGCGAATCTCCTCTTGCGTTTGGGCATCGAAGCCTTTCAAGTCGGGCACAGTAACGGTATCACTCGCTTCCCATCCGCTCAGTACTTTCGACACCTTCTGATCCTCATTCGTCGTGTTGAACACGTACATGAAGGCCTTGTTTGTTTGGCTTAGGTTCCACGCCCTGGATCGAAGATCCACTGAGCAGACAAATCCGCTTCTGCATTCGCGTGCTGAGCACCGCCGCGTCGAAAGGAATGAGAAGTCAGCGGAGTCGTAATCCCTGAAGCGTCCGCAATTGGTTCAAGCAGCCGGTTCACGTAATTGGGAAGCCCTGGGATCTCGACGCTTTCTTTGGGGCGTCAGACACCGCCACATCACCCACGTCAACCGGCTTTTCAAGCAGCTCCACCAGCGGGGCCAGGGATCGGAACTCGATTTCGTCGCGGCCGATCAAGTCTGGAAGCTGATCGAGGAGAGCCAGCGAAGGAACTGCCTGCATCATGAGCGCCTGAGCTATCGCGTGGATCGGACAGGTAACGCATTCTTCGTCAGGAAACAGCGTGAGGCCTTGCTCCTCCGACGTCTTGACACGAATCAGGCGGACGAAGAGGACATTCCGCGCGTCCATCGACAGGTTTTGCTTCTGCAGCAGGGAAAGGTCGGACGCCCGACCAAACATGTACCACATCAGCGACAGCAACGCGGCGTCTTGGTAGTCAGAAGAGGACGTAGCGTTAGCATAGAGATAACTCAATAGCTTCTTCAGATCACTCTTGGTACATGCCTCAGCCTTCTTGACAAAGCCTCCGTTCGCACGCTTCAAGCAGTAGTTGTTGAGAGTCTTCCCTATCTTCATCAAGCGGTCCTCAATCACGGCTCGTCGTGTTGGATAGAGGTCCAGGAGCCAGAGCTTAACTTGGCGGTAGTACTGCATGACCGTGTGGCGCTTGTACGGTTCCCCATCCTTCCCCACAGCGTGAACGAGATACATGGCGTACTGGTCCATGACGGTGGCAAAATTCTTGCCAG
This sequence comes from Elongisporangium anandrum, assembly GCA_023337935.1. Classification (NCBI taxonomy): domain Eukaryota; phylum Oomycota; class Peronosporomycetes; order Pythiales; family Pythiaceae; genus Elongisporangium; species Elongisporangium anandrum. Next base: position 4,463 of record JAADXR010000625.1, read on the forward strand.
TCTTATCGCGCAGGATGCACACATTCACGTGGTCAAAAGCACATTGCTGCGCCACCAAAAACTCCATGAACTTGTTTCGTGCGGTCGTCTTCACACGCAGGGTGCTGTCCGGGATCAAAGACTTCACACTCATCGCTTGGTGTCGGGTTTGTCGGAACGAGGGAAAATATGGAAGTGATTCGTGGCGAACAGCAATCTAGTATGAGGGCATAGCATATCTGCCACTCGTTCCGACTTTATATGTCGGAAAGAAGTCGGAACGGCTAACCCTAAACCCTTATAATTTCTATTCGCTGAAATAAAGCTTGGATTTGATTCTATTGGCTAAAATTGAAATGATATGCGTTTAAAGGGCTGATGAGCAGTATACAAAAATAGGTGTGGTCGGAATGATGACGATATTCTTCCATAACCATCTTGTGTAACCCCGTTACAGGGACTGCTAAATCAAAAGACAAATTTGGCTAGCACAATAGCGGTAGGAATGATGATCATACAAAAAACAAGTGAGGATTTAGCAGCAGAATAGAAGCCAAGAACAGCTGTTTTTCATACCTCCCGAACGCTATTGTGGTTAGGGCACTATTTTAGCATCCTAATAGGAAAGCAGCCCCGGTGGGGTTGCTCTTAGAGGTCTAACTTTGATCGAAAAGCAAATATCGAAAAAATTCAAACGCTCACTCTTCTTTTCGCTCCCCTCGCAACAAATAAATGGACGACATCAATTTCAAGCGCGTTTGGTATCTCTTGAGGCGCGAAGGCTGGAGCTCACGTCCAGGCACCAGTCTAAGCTACAGGTAACACGCACTAGGGATAGATCTATGTCCAGCGTCAGATTTGCGCTTTGTGGATACTAATACTGTGTGCCAAAGTCATGATTTTTTCAAGCCAGGTTCCAATCGCAAAACAAGCAAGCTGGGGGTCGACTACTTCAGCGGTGTAAAAGCTCTGCTCGACTACATCATTTCTGACAACGAGATGCGTGCTCGCGTCTTCCCTGACAAGGATGAATCAACGACGTCGTCCTCGAGAAGTAAGTGGTCTGACTGCAATCGTTTTAAGGCATTACTAAGCATTTTATCGCCAAAGAATGCCCCAGGGAAATAAGCCTGATGCAAATACCGATGATCAATGCATTGACGCGATAAGAATTATACCAGCACAGCCAATTGATGAGCACAGTGACACAGCGACTGTCACCGTTCAAATTGTCGCCGAAGAGCGTGCCGCCGAACCCATCGAGTTGCATCCCTCGATTTGCGCTGACCCGGAAAGTGAAGAAAGATCACAGTATCCTGATGCGGAAGGCGACCGTCCACATGCTGACACAGAAGATCTCGTCCTGAACGAGAAGAAGGTAAATATCCATGTAGGAAAGAATATGAATAAAATAATAAACGAAACACAATTAAACACGTTGCACTTGGTTGATTATGTATTTAGCCTTGACTGACATGCTCTAGATCATTTTTCTCCTTCTTTCTTCCTATGTGCTGCCTCAAACTTGATTTCTTGCTGTACTTAGCATTACAGAACCGACATGTACTGTCAACTTTGTCACTGGATCGCTTCAACTCAAGCACCATGTTGCGCTCGGTGGGGTCCTCATTCTTCTTGCAGATTTGCTTGTGCCTGCTGCACTTTCGCTTGGTGTCGAAACTTTTGCTGCAATATGGACAGTCGTAATTCACATAGAGCGCAGCATAAGTCGAGTTTTCTGGATACTCTGTACCCTTGAATCCCACCGAAACGTGAATTCGATAGTTGACTTGTTTGTATGCCAAACCACAATGCGCTAAATCCCCGCGGAAAATCATCATTTCGCCGGGTGCAATGACTTGATCTTTCATCTTGGCTTGATCGGCGACACCAAAACAGCCACGATAAACTCGTAACTTGGTGTCGGGCATGATCGCAACCATGGCCACGACTTGCATCAGGCTAGTCGCTTCGATGAATTCTGCAACCTTCATATCAACGTGTACCTCCTCCACAGCGCCATTCTTACTTTGAGGCAAGCTTTTGAACACGACGATGTCGACAATCGTCCACTCGGTGTTCATTTTGTTGAGCTTGTACCGGATTGCCTCCTGCAAACGATCAAGCGCTGTTGTTTCTTCATCTGGGTAGTCGGGGTTGGGGACATAAAGGGGCACAATTGCTTGAAGCCGGGCCTTGTCTTGCGCACCGCCGACTTCTCGAAAGATCGGACAGTACTTTAATTTTCTGACTTCTTGGTTCACTGCAACGCGATCATTCTCGGTCAAGTCGATCGTCGTCATCGTGAAGCCGTCGAAGCGGAGCTCGTTCTTCGCTTGGGCCTTCATGGAGATTTTCTTTTGGTGGCCACGAGCACACTGTTCGTAAAGTAAAACGGTCACGCGATTGGTCATGCGAACGGTCACGCGAACGATCACGTTAACCGCTATTAAGACGGTTTGAATGACCATTCGCGGGACCGGTTCACTGCATAAAAGGATGTTTATATAACCGAACTAGACGCCAGATAAAAAGCGCCCATTATACTGAAGACGCGGAGGCAACTTGCATAACCGACAGATCTTCGTCGCACTCGATAGTTGGGCTGGTAGCGCGCGATATATGAATCAGTAGGAGTCGCAAGAACAGGACGAAGAGTAAATTAGGATCCATCCTTTACATCCCGAATTTCAATTCGGCAGTCGGCGTCGCTTTACTAAGCAATGCTGCTGCATCAGGCTTCTCTTCCGCCCATGACTTCTCCTGAAGGCCGTCGTGGGCGAGTTTTCTTGATCAGCGCTGGCTACGATGACTATTTGTACTTCATCTCAAATCCTCAAGGATCGGATGATGATGAAGTTGTGATTGAGGACGAGCTTCCGGGATAAATTGCAGCAATCGCAGATCAAATGGTACCGTCATTAGAAGCTTGTGCTAGAGGTATGCCCTTATATAGTATCATTACTTTATCCTGACACGATTGGTTTATCAAATATATGTCTGGTATGTCAGCACCACAAAGTCCCAGCATTTTTTACGGTGAAATGCCCTGGAGTGCGATTGACGCTGTTTGGACATGATTAAGAGGTTACTTATGTGCAGTCAGCTGCAATTTCGATACGAACGGTTTATTTGTGCATTTCTTGCTCGGATCTATTTTTTGGCTGTCCAATTGATAATACGCTTAAACTATTTATTTGTCTAAATTATTTAATAGACCCTCTGTTCACTAACTGAGTTCCTGCGCAATTCTCACGTAAACATGATAAAGCGCTCTAAGATTGCATGACCTGCATATACAATTATTTACAAACTCTTGGTGCATTTGCCCGAGTGTGCGTCATTGACTGTTTAAATGAATGTTTGCTTCGTAAATGCCCAGTGAGCCACGATATGTGCTTTTTCAAAGGCGATTGGGAAATAATACAAAATATTGTGCTCGTCACCAACATTGATACACAAGCATACACATCCATTTTTCTCCGCAACCATATATTCGTTTCGTATAAATCGAAATGCTTTAGAACGATATTACTTTAGCTAAAAAAAAAAACTTTCAATTCTTCTATCCCAGACCGTAAGTTTCATTCACTCTTCATAGACAGAAGCTTGGTATTAATTTTGCAGGATGTTTTCACACGTTTTATAACATAACCTTACCCTAGGTGGGCTTGTTGCACAAAAGTTGAAGCGATTTGCCAAGGCAGCTAAGAAAACATGATTTTTCACCAATCAAAACACAGAAAACCTATAACGATTACACAAGAGCGAGATTATCCATACCAACAGCTTTTGGGTGTTTTTTTACATCTAAAAAATACCTTCTGGAAGATAATAAACGAGCACGTGTACCGCGAGTACTTCGGTAGTATCAGATGGACTCAGTGTGCTCTTGGTCGAACTCCTTGATGAGCACCCACGGGATATGAACAGACGCTCCAAGGTCATGTCTGCACCAAACCCTACCCATTGCACCAAAAAGAACCAAACATCGTTGATCTTTTGCGCAGCCCAAATTTTTTCAACCTCAAATTGGGTCGACGGGTCGGAACCGGGAGGGATAGGGTTGGATTGTTGGGCGAAGAGCGGAATGTTACTGTCGGACATCGTCATTACCGCTGTCTTCTGGCAGAGGCGCGATGGGTGGTTGACGTCCGAGTGGGCCGGCGCGAATGAACCGTCCGTTCTGGCGCACAATGGCCCACGTGCGACGCTGTGTCGCGCGCGGACGACGCTGTGTCGCGCGCGGACGACGATGTGTGGCGCGCGGACGAGTCATAATTGAGAAGTGTGAGAGTTGGATAATAGCTGTGTGGATATCTAAATGTCCTCTTTTCTTATTCCCACGTCCTCCGTCTATATAATCTGAGTACCTCAACACAATAAAATTCACTAAGCCAAGTAAACCCTTCTATTGTGATATCGCATTTGATGTGATACCCTCCTCAAGATGATAATCGACTTTCAGGATGCCGCATGTCTCTAGCCACGATCTTTACATGCATGAGGTATACACGGCTATACGGCTCTGGAAAGAAATTATTGGCACCTCACGCGTTGGACAAGTCGAACGCATTGACTACGTTTGGAGAGATGAGATAATAATGAACACGATTTAAGGTCTACGTTCTCCTAAATCGTTTCCTGCTTCGTAGAAACACCTGACGAAATTACTATACCATCGCATGCATAAAGAGAGTTTGACCGTTTGGGAAGCAAAACCTACATTTGACCTTCATCGAAGACATCTCCAAGCCATACGGTCGACACTGCGTATATAAAAAGTAAAGATTATGGAATAAGGAAGTGCTAAACACAGAAACAGATTGATGTTCAAAAGATGTGGTGTATTCTCGGGCTTTACCGTCGTGGCGGTGGACATTATCTAAAATCTTGCGAATCTTCTTTGTACTGCGCGCCATTAGGCGAAATTGGCATGCGTCTCGTCATGGAGTAAACGGCCCCTGCGCTATCCTGGCTGTTGATTGAGCTTTGCGCACGGCTGTTGCCTTGAAGGAACGAGCGACGTTCGACTGACTCCTTGGCGCAGCGCTTGCGTTTCGCGTCCCGTTCATGCGCTTGTAAGGCGTAATTGGGTAGAGTATTGCGGTAAAAGTCTGCGTCTTGGGCTAAGCATTGGCGTACCAACTAGCCGTACCTTTCTTCGCTCCACGTGTACTTCTTGTACATGATCTTCCACAGCATGTTCAAATAGTTCTCCACGAGTACGCGATCACTTGAAACACGCTTGTTCCGCTCGACATCGTCTGCGCTCAGGGCTCCGTTCCTGGGTTGCTTCTTAGGCTGAATAGCCCGAACCTTGCTGCCGATTGCTTGATATCCTTTGTCGACAAGGATGGCCCATGAGTCGCCGAACACACATGAACCTTCACCGAAAATTAGTTTCAGTCCGATCTGATTCCTTCTTGCGAAGCATGCGCTTGTGGAAATCCACATGTTGTTCAAAGATCGCAAGATCCGACATTGACCCCGCGAAATGGCTTGACACATGAGACGCTCGTCCATCTGCAGTAACAGAGCATTGAACCGTGAAACCGTAGAGCTTGTGCTTCCCAGAAAAGTACTTCTTGGCGTCGAGAAAGGTGCCTCCAGGTCTGTTTCTGTGCTGGGATTTCACATCGTGGGCGTAGAGAGCGACCGAATAGTTGGAAATAGAAGGTCTCCCATCATTGGACGCTTGAAGAAATGGCCCAAGCGAATGGGTTCCACTGTGTTCATCATCTAAACTCATACACATGCCACGACAGATGTCAGATACGTATGATAGAAATATAGACCAAAACCCTCTTACCTTATCGGTCATACGCACGAAGGATGAGGGTTGAAGGCGATAATCCGCTGCGTGCTTGCACCATGGCTTTGCGTGTTTCAAAACACTAAGCATCATGAAGAAGGCATTCGTCGGCGCAACGTCCTATATCGTCGGGCCTAACCCTGCGTCCAGACAAATGTTGATGTGAACAAGTCCCCACAAATTCTCAAATTCCTCAGGGGTGAAGCCGGTCATGGAAACCATAGACTGCTCACCTAAGTCGGACACAAGAGACTGCACCTGCATTGCGTCATCATCTTGAACCGCATCCTCGACCTGGCGTACGTACTCTTCGTACGCGGTCTGGCTAGAGCATAGGTTTTACTGCTCTGCCTCGGCCGCCTGGTCTAAGCGCGTAACCAACATTTTCAAGTGAGTGAGCCGCCATGGCGCAGGTGATGCGAAGCCGAGAAAATGCACACTGTTTTTTGTGTAGCCGCTTTTATCGAGCTGACTTGCTACTTGCCAAATTGATGGATGATGTTGATTGAGCATTATCACCAACCATTTTTGTAGGCGATACCTTCCTCGTTGGACAAGCGGTCTGTATTTGCTCTGTCAATGAAAAAGAAATGAGATCATGCGCATAAATTTTCACGAACCGCTGTTGCTGATCAGCCCTACCTAGCATGTGTAGTTCTGTGTGACAAGAGTCCTAGTTCTTATTACATTATATAGGTTTTCACACACATACCGAACCACTGACTGACGTTCTTTTTCTAGTGTAATCACTCACTTATGTTCCATTATTTGGATGATGCATATTCCTAGCCCCAGTGCGCGTAACATTGGAAATGCACATTAAACTTGAAAGTGCACAATTACCGTCTATTTTCGTAATTTAAATATGTGTGTGAATTTGCCCATCTACTGCACACAATTTTGGCCAATTTAAAGAAGACGGTGCCATTTCAGCCTGTTACTGTGCAGCAAATAAGTAAATGTTTTCGGGGACAAATATACCGATTTTTCTCCACGGAGCGTATTAGTTTAGAGGGAACAGACTGTATACTTATACTGACACGTATGTGATATGTTGTGTACCATCATCTGCTATCTTTGGCGAAGCGAATTACGAGAAATGGCTGCGTGTGGATGGCAGGTATACCCCGAAAATAATGCTACTCCAATCCCGCAAAACGCCGAGTTTGATAGTCTATACAGTGGCTACTGCGGTCCATCAGACGAGATCATACAATGCAAGTAAAACCCGATTGAGCTGCTCCTTTTCTTTCTTCCACGATCCGTTGGGTATGTTTCGCTCCGGAATCAAATCGGTACCGGGAGCGAACATTGGAATCACGCGTTGAAATTATGCATGCAGATCAAGCGACAAATAGTCACACAAGAAATCGACCACCACAATCCCGCGAACGCATCAGACGCAAGCTCCAGAAGTTCAAGAAAATCCGACCGCATGAATTGGTGCAGTGGTTGGGGCTTTTGATTGCACACATGCTACCTGGACTAGCTCGTGGCCTTGATTGGCGGGAAGAGACGCTTGTGACTGTCCTGCAACTCTGGCTATCTAGCAGTTTGTGGTGGATGTGAAGTCTTCTTTGTTCATCTCGATGAGGGCGGCATGGAGGTCCGACAGAAAATCGTAGTGTGGGGAGATTTTTTTGTGTATCTTGATGATGCTGCACACTAAAGTATATGCGTTTACGATTACCATGCCAACCAACCCAAGAAAGAGTGAGTGATAATATTTTTGGAATCTATGAACCTTCCCGAATGGTATAACAAAACACGCACTTCATCGTAAGTTAAAGTTAGTAAGACTGCAGCCGTAACTGTTCATGACGGTTGACACCTCCCATGTGCTGCTGATACTCGCGTACCAGCTCAGGGCATGGAACAACCGTAACTTCCCCAGACTTTTTACAACGCTCAATAGTCGTAAGTGAGGTGCTCATGTGGGACGCAAAAAAGTAGACAGGCTTGTTATCGATCCATCCCGGTTCCCCCAAGTCAGTATCGGACCTGGCTGTAGCTATCTTGAACGTTCCACGTGAAAACCTTCTTCGGTCGTTTCTTGAACCCGTAGAGCACGCACTTGCACCATACAATGCTGTTTTGCTGGATTGTACCGCATAAATGAATCCCCAATGTCCTCAGTTACGGCACCATTGGTGTTGATGTCTAGAAACGGTCTTTGACGATTACACGTCTCCCTTGGTAAGGCTCACCACCAAACACTCTTGATACATTTTTTATGACGATGGTTGGGCCGATTTTCGTACTAATAGAATACTCCTCGCTGGAATGACTCTTTTTCCCTGCATTAAGCTCCACACTGTTCATGTCAGGTTAACATTATACTCGTAAATAGTCAGTGTCAGGGTATAGATGACTCACCGTTTGCAGTAACCTAATTCAGCGCAGCAGGTCATGACGCACTTGCGGGGCTTGTCCTTCATGTACGTACATATCGTGTTCTGCCTGTTCTTCGAAGGAAGCATACCTTCATCTATCGCAGTACGTGCCCCAATAGTGTATCCAGCAACGAAAGTTTGCTCAATCGTCGCCAATACTGGTCGTATTTTCCAAGCTCAATCTTTCTTTGCGTGGGAGTTCAAGTTATCAGCAAAGTGCAAGAAGCGAGAGATCTCCTTGAATCAATCCCGAGGCATTACACATCCAAAGGTACCCCGAGGAATGACGCCGCGCTCCAATAACTTCCTGTGATCTGCCATGTGCTTTTCAGGAGATTAACGCCACGAGAGTAAGCATCGGCGTTTCTCGCCTGCAACAGCGTCAATGCAGGGTGTGTGCCATCTTGGCAAAAACGACGGTCAAGCTAAGCCCGGTACGACGACCAGGTATTGCCAGAAGTGCTCTCCTGGCAAGCGAGGTCTCTTTTTCATGTGCAACAAGATAAAAAACCATAAGTCAAACGCAAGACTAACGTGCTCACGGATTTATCAACACGTATGGGAAAATGGCGATTTTGCTCCCTCCAGATCTCTCGTGCGAGATCGAACACTTAGCCGTGTTTGGAACAACTGCAATACCAAAAATCAATATTTGTGATTCTCAAAAAAATTCTGATGACAACATAACCGACTTTGTGTGTTTGGATCGCATGCACACAAAATCAGGATATTACGCAATCATCATTTTTGCTGTTCTTGCACTTAAAGAAACCAAACCCACAAGGGCGCGATGACCGACGCATTAAGCGGCGAGGCCGATGAACTGTGTTCCGACGAGAAAGACGCAGTGTTGAGCGTCGTATTCATGACTGCCGCATATTATGACCAAACGTACTACTGCATGCAGCCATACCGTACATCGGCCCTCTCGGGTGCTGCATGTGTAGCGGAACTCGCAGAGGGAAATCCGACCCACATCTTTGAGAATTTTCGCATGTCCAAGACTGTCTTTGACAGCTTTTGTGATGAACTCAGTCACGAATTATCTATGTCACCTTGGTCTCGTGTTGATATTCAAGAGCGAGCAGCTATATTTCAATTCTGCGTTTCCGTGAAACAATCCATCGGTAAGAGGATGATATCAGGCACAAACCGGTTTATTGCACGATCGAAATATCCGCAGTTATGGTCGGTCTCGTAAGCATTTCAACTGTAACAAGCCGGCCACTGACGTCAATAGTGACGCGTGGCTTCTTGCTTTACTTGTTCACAGCTGGAGTTAGCGTAATAATGTCGTTGCGCACCTCGAGCTGGATTCGTTTGAGCCACGGGGCCTTGTCTATCTCACCTTTCTCTCCACCACTATCAAACGCTCCCAGCCGCTTCGTCATCATTACGAGTGACGGTGGAAACATGCCTGTTCCTGAAAAGCCGCTCACGGCGTTGTCGGGGCGGAGCAAGATGGCAACGCGGGTTGTTCGTTCCAATGCCGACTCTTCCATTATTTACGACGTGCATCACTTCGTTACTATGAAATCCAAGCATTAATCGATTCAATGAATTAGTACCCGTTAGTTGGAAAGCTATCTCAGCTTGGAGTCCAGCTGCGTTTTGTTGACCAACTGTTATGTATCGGCTTTGCCCAGATGTCTGTCCGCTATCTAACGCACTAATCATACGAGTATTGTCTGCGCTAGTCCCAATACATAGATATGAGTTAATCCGGACAGCTGACCCGATAGTTAATCCTATTCCAGAAACTGGAGTTTTAGTGTTAATACAGGTTTGGCTAGTCGATGCACAGTAAAAATTGCCGTTCGAGCTGTTTCCGGCGGTTGACATATTTAACGGACATCCCGACGTATAAAAGTCGAAATAGTTACTTCCAGCGTTTGCTTGGCCATCAATATACAACGTGTTTTTGGATATCGAAGCGTCGCCTATCTCGAATTTTGCAATCAACGAGGCAAAGTGAAAATACGTATTCCGGAAGATGTATGGAGCTAAAGTAGTCTCAAACAACAGGCTCGTATTATCAGTGAAAATGTTACATCCATTAAACGACAAGCAATTAGTCGTCAAGCTACCAGCCGGGAATTTAACGATCCCATTTGCATCCGCAGTGGCTGCTTTACTTGCTTGAACCGTTCCAATAGTTGTAATGCCGGAAATGACTCCTAGAGATATTGTTGAACCACCTTGAAGACAGCTTCCCGTGACATTGATATCCCCATTGATGGTTGCCGATGAAGTAGTTAGAGCGGTTGAAGCGATCGATCCACCGAGAGTTAGAGTAGCCGTTGTATGACTCCAGAGAAGTTTATCTTGATACGTTCCGCCTGCTGCATAGCTTAATAAACTGATAGTATTTGTAGCAATCTGGCGCATGCCATATAGACGATCGGCCGATGATACCCACAGGCAATTTGTGATTGAATATCCGCTTATAGCGCTAGTCGTCGGCGTCAATACGACGCTATTTAGAGCTCCAACTGATGTAATGTTTGGCTGTGCTGCAGTTGCAATCGTACCAGCTGAATCAATAACAGTCGAACCTCCTATTTGAAGACTACCCACATTGCAAATACCAGAAGCACTAACGGATCCAATATTTAATAGATTGCGACTACTATCTATAACGGTTGTTCCAGCGATTGACAGTCCACTCTGAGAATAGATAAGACCATTGACAGCCAATTTATAGCTACTTCCGATAGTTAAAAAACCTACACCCATGTTACCATTTGAATCGATTATCA